>CABFWO010003490.1:12989-64915 GCA_902155825.1 Timema genevievae
TGTAATCAACATCCATGGGTTCCTGTAAACAAACCATCACATAAACTTGATGTCACCCAGGTTGTAATCAACATCCATGGGTTCCTGTAAACAAACCATCACATAAACTTGATGTCAACCAGGTTGTAATCAACATCCATGGGTTCCTGTAAACAAACCATCACATAAACTTGATGTCACCCAGGTCAACATCCATGGGTTCCTGTAAGCAAACCATCACATAAACTTGTTGTCACCCAGGTCAATATCCATGGGTTCCTGTAAACAAACCATCACATAAACTTGTTGTCACCCAGGTCAATATCCATGGGTTCCTGTAAACACCACCAACACATAAACTTGATGTCAACCAGGTTGTAAAAGTAGACATAAAGATGATAAGAACACAGTTTGACACTCTGATTTTAGAACATAGATCTAGTGTGATAGTAGTTAGGTTGGCCATACACGACACAACA
Organism: Timema genevievae; assembly: GCA_902155825.1. NCBI lineage: Eukaryota > Metazoa > Arthropoda > Insecta > Phasmatodea > Timematidae > Timema > Timema genevievae. Next base: position 13,448 of record CABFWO010003490.1, read on the forward strand.
TGACACAAAAAGTCTTACATAAATGTCTATTAACATTTTATCACTAGTACAATACAATCCTGATTGAGTCAAAGAGTGGGAGAAGAGAAGATCTAATAAGAAGGGTGCATCAGAGGGAGGTTTTTTACAAGTGTGTAAGATATAGTTATAATTACACCTTAAGTGTAGGGTGTACTTTGCACCCATGGTTACGTAGGTAGCAGAAACATGGACATTGGATGTAAGAGAGACTAGGAAAGTGGAGGCCATGGGGATAGAGTTTGTTAGATGTCACGAGGAGAAACAAGATGAGGAATGAAGATGTTTGGACAAGAGTTGGGGTTCAGGGAGTACATGAGATAGTAGAGTTTGTTAGCTGTCACGAGGAGAAACAAGATGAGGAATGAAGATGTTTGGACAAGAGTTGGGTTTCAGGGAGTACATGAGATAGTAGAGTTTGTTAGCTGTCACGAGGAGAAACAAGATGAGGAATGAAGATGTTTGGACAAGAGTTGGGGTTCAGGGAGTACATGAGATAGTAGAGGAATCAAGGCTCAAATGGTATGGGCCTGTTGTGAACATGGAAAAGGAAATAATTCAAAGTAGAATGATGGAGGTGAAGTTTGGAGGGAAAACACCACAAGGGAGATCAAGGAAGAGATGGGAGGAGCAGATAACAACAAATGTGCAAGTGAGAGAAGAAGAAGAATGAAAGCAATTAGAGAAGGAAGAGTGGTGGAAAGATAGAGAAAGATGGAGGCATTTTAAACTGACACTGCCACATACAGGAAACAATAATTCATGATGATGAAATAATGTTAGATATTTTTAAAGTTTTCCCCTTAGTGTCTATTAAATAACATTAACAAAATTATTTATTGAATTATTTGATACAAAACTAGTGTTATTAACGTTCCCTTGTATTTTAATTTTGAAGAGCTTTGATTCAATTACATTACTTTTTTTTTTAATACATAGTATTACAGCTCCTATTTGAGGCCCATTGCTTGCGAAAGTTGGGAGTACCAAACTCCACATTCGTCCCTTGCCTGAATGAAACACTTTGAGAGTTGGTGAGACCGGCTCTGCCCAGGGACTTCCAACTGAAACAAGTCAAATACAGATGTTATCCTCATGGCCGAGTAATTGTCAGTTCAATATTAAGGGTGTGCTAAATACATTCTTTTCAGTTCAAAGAGAACAAGAATTGAATGTTTATTTGTTAATAGCCAATTTTGTTAATAGCCAATCTAATACATTTGCTAGTTACGGTTACAGCCACACCTAAATATTATACTCTTTAGATTGAAAAATAACATCTGGACATGGAAATCGAACCCAATACCTTTGTCTTAGTACCCCAATGCTCTAACTACTGGGCTATCCAGGAAATGTCGCTTGCTCAGGGCCATTCTTCACTCATTGTAGCTGATGATTTTCAAACATCCATCATAGACTCTGCCTTAAAATTTGAGTGAATAATAGGCCTGAGCATGGGACGATTCCTGAATAGCTCAGTGGTTAGAGCATTCTTGGACTAAGCTAAAGGTACCTGGTTCGATTCCTGTGTCCAGGTGTCAATTTTCCATTTAAACAAAATGATATTTTTGTTAGTTGTTAAATGCTTGAAAATAATTATTATTTTGTGGCTAATAATTTTACTAGACATAACTTTATGCATTAAAATCATTTGGACAATGTTATATTGTACAAAATTGTTTTTAATATTTTGTTTTGTTGTGATAAATCAAGTTATCACTACTAATAATCAATTACTTAAGATTTTTCCACATGAATATTTTAAATATCGATATATTTACTGACGAAGCTTCGCAATTGTTGAAGTCGGAATTGTTTTTGAAGCTAAGTCAAAGCTGATATTTGTTTCGAAGTCAAATGGAAGTTTCACACATTCCTAGTTTAAATAACACACTTCATAGTCGACTGAGATCTAGTTGGTCTGAAATCTGTGTATTCCCACTAACTACCATTGTTTATATCCAACTTACAAGGGTCGTTTCCAGAAGACAAAGTAGACAGCACCCACCATGAGCAGCACCAATAGCACCACCACGGTGGGTACGACAATAGCGGCCGTGTTGGCCCCACTGCCTGGAGAGCCAGTCTTGCGAACATAGGTTGGTCAGATTGGGGCTGTAACGAAAGGGATGGTACACTGGAAACAATACTTACCTTATATAATAATACAACAGTGAAATATATTAGAAGCAGACATCATCTGGAATTAAAAAAAGTGTTTATATAAGACTCATTTAAAAAAGAGAAAGAGTGCTGGAAACTTCGTTTCCTGTGGTATTTTAGAAACAGAAACTCTTAAAAAGTATCTATAGTACAATATGAATAGGAACTACAAATAACAATTTTAAGCAATTGGTAAAAGGAATTACAAAGACATGGAGGAAGAGTCATGAAAAAGGACAAAATTGTATTAATATAATTAACTTACACAAAAAGTTTTCTCTTTGTTGTTTATGTTGTTATAGACAAGACAAACAAAATATCATTTGTCATTGGCACCAAGCCTTTACCAAATTGTTTTTAAAATTCAATTTTTATATATTTTCAGCCTAACTAAAATGGTACATATTTTTAAAGATTCAAAGGAAATTTAAGATTTGGATTTGAGAAATATATAATTCGACCTATCTGTAATAATAAATTAAATCTTCTTTATTATTCTTTTATTCCTTTCGCCTTATTTGATCTTTAGTCTTCTATAACGAAATGTTTCGGTGTTATGTTACACCATCTTCAGGTCTGAGAAAAACCAATGTTTTGTGAAATATGGTCTGGAGGTTAATAAAATTGTAAATTGAATAAAGATAAACATTATAAATGTAAATAATAAAGAGAAATTAGAAGATAGTATACAAAATATTAAATAAAAAATTACTTAAATTAACACGCTTACAATTACCTTATTTATGATGACGATGAGTTGTTTAAAATAGTCATATTGCCAGAAGGTTTGTGAAATTTTGAATTATTATATTGTATGAAACTTTTTGTTGGATGTTCAACAATAAGTTGTAAGCTACCAACATGAAGAAATGAAATAAAATAAAATAATTCATAAATTAGATAGTGTTGCTAGTATAACATAGAGTGTAATTTATATGATAAGTAAATATATATAGATATATGAATGTTGATTTTATCAAAAAATGGGAAATTGAATTAAAACGAGGCATATGAATCTTCGGTATTCTTCTTCTTGATTTTGGTTAGAATAAATTTTAATTGTGAGGGAGAGAGAGCTAAAATTTTGGGAATGGTGATTACTTTTTAATTTGACGTGTTGAGGTAATTTGCTAATTGTGTTAATAAGGGATTGATTTTCAAAATTAGTTTGCTCATTTAAAATTGGGTTGATGTTCAGAATGGCTGTTTGGATGTGTAGGCTATCCGCAATATCCATCATCTAATCTCAACTCTAAAAATCAATATACCAAAAGTGATATCTACAAATTGACATGTGAATGTAAGGCTGTATACATTGACAAGACAGTAAGAAACCTTTTAATTCGATTTGCTGAACACATTAGGGATTTTAAATACAATAGATGCAAATCCAAATTCGCCGAACATCTAAAACTTTCCGGGCATCAACTAACACCAATTAATAACTGTGTGAAACTTTTACAATCCTCTTCAAAAGGTCTCAAGATGGACATTGCGGAAAACCTACACATCCAAACAGCCATTCTGACCAGCAACAAAATGTTAATATAACAACAAAACACAAGGGTATTTAACTCTGAGTCACAGAAGATTACCCGACTACCCGCTTGCTCACGCCAACTGTAACAAAATGTTAATATAACAACAAAACACAAGGGTATTTAACTCTGAGTCACAGAAGATTACCCGACTACCCGCTTGCTCACGCCAACTGTAACAAAATGTTAATATAACAACAAAACACAAGGGTATTTAACTCTGAGTCACAGAAGATTACCCGACTACCTGCTTGCTCACGCCAACTGTCCTGCTGCGGTAGCAGTAAAACCCACTTGAATATAAAGACTTATGATTGTATTACTCGAGCTTGTTATTCAAAGTTTCGGATCAAATACTCGGCCATTAAGTATTCGAAAATATTAAAGATCTCGAAGCCTCGCACATTCCTAATTATTATTATTTTAGTCATACAATTTTACAAATGTGTAAAAAAACGTTGTAACAATAATAGGCCATCTGCTATGTAAGTTTGGTCAACCCTTTATGGGCTGCCAAAAATGTACGTGCGGGCCTCATGTGGCCAGCTGGCTTGCTGACCCCTGGTCTAAAGGAAGATGTTAGTATTGTCGAGTCTTTTACCCTTAAAATAACATTAATGGATATGTAATTGGTTGTGGAGTAATATGTTGGCTGCTTTAATCTTTGTTAGTTTCGTAATTCGTACCACAACTTGTGTATAATGTAAGCTATTGTAAGGAAGGCGACAGGAGACAATTTATGCAAAAACACTCTCAATACACCCGTCCGGGTTTTTAGCTCGAAATGACCCATCAAACCAAGCTAAACGATCTTAACGTCTATTCTGCATGACCACCGATACGTGCTACGATAATAATACTCTATTTTATAGTTTCGATTAAATAAAAGATAAATAGACTATTACAATGCCGAGAACAAAACCTCGAATTAAAAAATAATGTTAGTTTTAATATTACAATTGGACTATATCTATATAAATTTAGGTCTACTGTCAAAATATTATATTTTGTATTATTTAGAGTTACGTACTTGCTGGACTATATCTATAAAATTGTATTTTATCAACATTATATGTGTATTATTTAGAGTTAAAATAAATTAATCTAAGATTTAGTTTACGAAACCCCAACAATAAAATCACCCTTACAATCGACACAATAATGCACGTTCATTTCCCTGGAAATGACTGAAATAGACCATATATTCATTGACATATATAGTTGACTCTTGTATTAAGATTGATCTAGCTAAAAACATAATATTACAAATATGAGTTTGATTGACATTGATCTTCTTCATCCATCCTGGCCTTATTAACTTCCAGGTGATTCAAGATACTAGTTAGAGTTGCCGGGATCTATATAATCGGCCAAAAACATATCGGGGTTGGGAACCCACAAGGTGAGACTGTTGCTTACTTTATATGTATTTATATGCAATTTGGTTCAATAAATTTGGGAAAACCTGTATATTCATACCAACACACAAGCTGAAAAATCATCGTAAAATTAAAATCTTGTATTGCATACTTGGCTACATAACAATCCTTCAAAGTGGAAGATGACTCAAGTATGATCGCTCGCATAGTATTGGTCGCTCATATTTAGCTGACAATTACACATGTCCATCACAGACTCAGCCTTCAACTATGAGTGGAGAATGAGCCTAAACGTGGGATGAATCCTGGATGGCTCAGTGGTAGAGCATCGGTGCCCTAAACCAAAGGTCTCGGGCTCAATTCCCGTGTTCAGGTTTCTTTTTCAACTAATTTAAATTACATATAACATGGTTGGTAGAGATTAAACTATTAGGTACTAAAATTTCGAAACGGTAAATATTTTATGTCAGTACTATTTATATTGGAATATTTATTTTTGTTTCAGCACATAATTACCGGCCTGCTACTGGCCCATCATTGGCAGTCACGCCAACATTAAGAGTTAAAACACCGAAGATTAAGAAATCTAAGAATGTGACTTCACTCTGGCCAGGGAACCCATCAAACAGCGACACCTATGTGCCTGCCTGCAACTTCTCCCCCAAAGTGCCTGCAGAAGCACCGGGGAGGAAGCAATTTTTCAAACCGGTGGCTCCGAGCAGGGTTTTCGATCTGGAGAACTGCAAACCCTATGTTCCAGCCTACACTCTGTTCTTCAAGAACCAAGAGCACAATGTGCATGTTTTTTAATAAATGTATTTATATTTGTGTATTATTATTTCGATTGTAGATGTACCTCCCGCAAAATTTTCGTGTCTACAGAACTCAGCACCCAACACAGCTATACCAAAGTTTTTATCGTTCTGTCACTCAACTCATCATGTTTTACTATTAACCTTCACATAAATTAGAAAATGGAATTAAATTACTGTGCCGTACATCAACATTTGTCTTTTTATTTCACTCATAGTTTGCATTACAGAAGGATAATCTCTAAAATATTAATTACAATAATGAACATTGTTTATAAAACAGTGATCTTGTACTCATGAAGTTGCTCGAAACACTTATAACAACTTGTTACAACGGTATATCGTCTACTACGATGTATAATTAATGACGATGCATCGCGGTGGACGATATATCGTGTCGTATTTTAATAAATCAGTGTTAACTAGCTTCGGTGGCAGCATGGTCTAACGCGCTATTCTCGTGTTGGACTAGTTTGTCGAAGACAATGGAGAGCGGGGCTCGATCCCAGTTGGGTGCACTGAGGATAGTTTTCCTTAAACGGTTTTCCACTATCCCTTCACGCAAATGCGAGTGCTCTTCCTTTAAATTAAAATCTTCTAGTTCTTAACACATTATTTTAATTAGCACTTTGGCGTACAGCCCGAATGGGTAGTAAGATGTGGTGCTAAAAATAATTCAAGACTGTAAGACTGTAGGTGATCTGGGTTTGATCTCAGATCGGATGAATTGAGTTTTCTTCCCCCTAAATAGTTTTCCAATCTCACTCCACGCAAATGTGAGTACATTCACTCTAAACATCTGCCTTCCTCAGTATTTATAAAATAACCACAATGGTATCAATATCAGAAACATGGCTTTCAAAAAACGCACCTCAACCCTTGTTCATAAAAAAATTAATTGGAAACATTTTTAGTTGTTAGATGTTTGCCTTATTATATTCCCTCAGGATTTGTGATATTTAGGAACAAAAACAATTTAAGTTCATTGTTTAAATTAAGTGAAAATGTTTCTACCTTAACAATGAATTTTCGCAAATATCCCGTATATGCTTATTTTTTTATTTTTGGTATAGAAACTGTATTTAATCAGGACCGGGTCGATCCACAATTAGTCCGAATTATCGACGCTCTGCTGTATTTACATTTTTGTTGAGGATTACAACGAACCATATTTTTTACCATGATTGATTAATAAGTGTTAAAAGTCAATACACTATAAACTAAACTAAATCCGTAGCGCAACTTCCTTCGGAGGGGAAGTAAAGCCGTCGGTACCATGTCGATTGTGGTATGTCTAAGAAGAAAGAAGGTGTGTGAAAATACCATCCCGGCAAAATTGGTACATTCTTTCGCTCTTACTCATATACATTCTCGTTTGTTGATATAATTAGTTGGTTCAGAAAGTGAACATTAACACCTCAAATAAATAATACTATTTATTTCCGGTGATAATGTTCAACAATATTGTAATAAAAAACTAAAATTTAATTATGTTAAGACTTTTCTTATTGGATGAGACTGACAAATTGTCTTAACATTAATGTGTTAATACTAAAAGTATAAATCTTATTTCTTCCAGTGTTCTTTTGCACCAATTTCACGACAAAGCACCTCTAATGTATTACCATGGTTTATTACTTGAAATCAATCCTCTGACTTCTTACCATTTTACACTTTTTAATTATGTATGTAAGATAAGAGTCATATGATAATAATATGAGTCAAACAATAAACCATTATTTTTAATATTTACTATAGCAGTGCCACTTTACTTGCTAAATACATTGCTTGAACAGCCCGCTTCAGTGGCTGAATGGTCTAAGGCATCATTCTTGTGTTAGACTGGCCTGTTGAAGATGGGGGAGATCAGGGTTCGAATTCCAATCGGGTCTACTGAAGGTGATTTTCCCCAATTGGTTTTCCACTCTTATTCCACGCAAATGAGGGTTTACTACCTTTAAATTGTTTCCTAGCTTACATTAGAGTAATTATAGTCAAGTGACTTTAGTGGTTTCTTACGGATTAGTTCCAAGTTAGCTGAATTTTGGTATGTGTTTTCATATAGTTATAAATAATATATTAAAAGTCCCCATCAATTAATTGTACAGAAAGATTTTTACAGCCCATAATAAGTCTCAAAAATCGGTTTGAAGTCCATATCACCTTATTTATTAGTCTAATGACTAAGAGGTCTCTATTCAAATATGTATATTAGAAAATTTCATACAAAAAATGTTCGATAATTATTTTTCTTATATGCAATTATTTTCACGTATTACGGCTTATAAAACCTATATACCTCTACTATTACTGTACTACTGGTACTCTTTTCTACACCACCTTCGAGGTAGAGTACATGGCGAGTTTTTTTCTAACGTAGTATCCCCTGTAGACCTAATCCACGATTTCATCACATTCTATGAATTATGCTTCTTCTTCTTTCTCGTCTTCTTGTTTTGTTGATGTTCTTTTTCATCCTGTACATCTGTTTCAACTTGTTCCTGAGGTTGAGAATACAAATCTTCTGGTAAGAAATTCGTGGGATTAATTTAATCGTCTTGATTGAATTCCTCTACACTGATTTCTTCTTCCGGTCCATCTAAAGAGTCTTCATCTAGTGTAACATTGATGCAGTAATTACCATGACAATTACCACAAATTGCTGAACGGCATGAACTATGGTCCCACAATGTTATAGCCAGTCATAATAGATTTGAATAAACAAATAAATTCACTTTTATATCTAAAATATGTCCAATGGATTAAAAATTTATTAAATATATTTTTTTACACCCGGAAATAATATAGAATATTTTGAATAAGGATTGGGACCCTTAAATTATATAAGTTTTTTTAACTCAGCTTCTTAAAAATAAAGTAAAAATATTTTAGATTTAATTTGTTATTTTCACTACATGTGTGGAATACAATAATTAATCATTAATAATTTCATAATTAACTATTCACAGTAATTAAGATTTTGAAAAGAGGGAGACTTGCTTTATGTTACCATGTAGAATCAATTGTTGGTAGCACTGCTGCCAAAATTATGTTTGGCGTGGTTAAATCTTTAACAGCTTAAAAAAATAAATTCCAGCTCATATATTAATGAGACCAAGGATAATTAATTGTCTAAGTATGTAACAAAAAATTAATTTTATCACGAAGAGAACAAAAATGTGAAATTAATATAGTAAATCAAACCATTTGGACATCACAAAAAGACAAAAAAACCTCCCCAATCACTCCTTCCCAAGAGTCAAGAAATAATTTAAGGACTTAAGGCATTCTCTAACTCCAGCCATGGGCTATGCAAACTATTTTGCACTCATGTGTGGAGGTATTGCATACCAAGAGGGCTGAGCCAATAATTTGCCACCTTTCAATCCCGACGGAGTGTACATGGTAAGTATCAGTATTCCTCTACAAGTACATTGTAAATATCAGTTATCCATCAAGAAAGCTTGTAAACTCTTAAGTACTGCTCGTGTTGATATAAGTGAAGATTGTTCTATATTGTCCCCTCTGATCTCTCAATTAATGAAGGATTAATGTCGCGCCTGTACCCGGGGTTGATGCAATACAACTAACAGTGCTGTGTTTCTGTGTGTATCTTTCAAAGGGCTAAGTGTTGAATTGTGATGACTTGGAATCATTTGGTGCCTTAATATTAGGGGTGTGAGAAGTCCACTTTTTCAATTCGAAGCGAACTCGAATCGAATATATGAAATATTCTCAAAGCCGAATTGAAGTTTGAATATTTTTTGTTGGTTTTTTTTACACTAAAAATATATTATATTGTTGTTTATTAAACTTTATGTTATGTATTGAAATCACTTAGAACATGTTTTATTGTACTTATTGTTATTAATATTTTATTTTAATCTAATAAATCAAACTATATTACAACTTACAATAATTCAATTACTTAGGAGTTTTCCAAATAAACATTGTTTTATATTATATATAAATGGAAATAATTGACTGTAGATCGAGTATTTTAGCTGTAAATATTTTATTGACGAAGCTTCGAAGCCAGAGTCTAAGATATACGGGTCTGGCTACTCTTTAGTTCCACTGATCAGACATTGAAGCCAAATGGCGTTAGTGTCGTTGCGGAATAGCGCGTGCGCAATTTAAATTTTGAAGACAAGTTTGAATCTCTAAGTTTATATTTTACTGTTAGACAGAAATTATTTTAGAATCAAATAGCTGAAGCTATAATTTATGCATTTTAGTGAGGAATTCTCCATCTAGATATCATATTCTGAAAATTAAAAAATGACACCTGGACACGGGAATCGAACCCGGTACCTCTGGCTAAGTATGTCAATGCTTTGCCACTGAGCTATCCAGGAATCCAAATCTTTAAAGTATGAGTGAAGAATGACCCTGAGTACGGGAAGATTCCTGGATAGCTCAGTGATTAGAGCATTGGCGTACTAAGCCAAAGATCCAGGGTTCGACTCCCGTGCCCAGGTGTCATTTTTCAATTTTCAGAGTAATTATTTTATCCCGAATGCGATAACTAGTGAATAAAAATAATATCCCACATCAAATGATAACATACAAGTTACAATTAATCATTTGCTTATCGATTTAAGATCATTTAAATCTGAAATACTGTATTATAAATCACATGGTAATTATTTGTTTGGTAAAATTTGATCATATAAACATGGTTATAAATTATTATTTAAAAAATGTCTTGATGTATGAAGGGACTAAGGCATCAATCAGTCTTACCATCTAGCTCACAGTATCTGAGGGGATTTTTGATTTAATCCTGATGAGTAGCATTTAGGGTAATTTATCTGATTACGAAAATTGTAATCTTTCTTTCAATAAAGGAATAAGGCAGAATGCAAGAATGAGATAAGTACATGTGAAGAGCGAACGAGAAGTATGATTTTTGAGTGCATTTAAAAAATATTAATTCACATTCTAAAGTGTGAGTGGTGTTAATTAGCTATCTTAGAGGGTACGTTCTTGCAGAAGGTTCAATACCGAGGCAAATCAATACCACTCACCTTCCACTTTTACTCATTTTGTTCTTGTATATAGTCTATAAAGTTTCAATATAGTTTTATTATTTAAAAAATGAGATCCAAACATAGTACTTTGGTACTTCCGTCTTTATAATGGTCCCAGGTTTTTTCCCACCTTCAAGTAGACATTTTTAAAATACTATATTTGACTTAAGCGCCAAGACAATTATTGATAGTACCTATCATCCCTAAATATTATTTAATTAAATTACTGTAGTAATATTACTTGCAGCAACATATCGATTGTTACTACCAAGATGTAGTACAGTCATATTAAGAGAGTTTAACACGTCAGGATGTGAGCAGTTTCAGTCTTCTATGAATAATTTAATACTTTTGTGGCAAGTGCCATTAAAAAAAACTAAACAAATAGTGTTACTTTTTTAATGTGATGTTGTAAAATACTTTCGAATGCAAATAATATAATTTTAACTTCCATAGATTCTCCCTCTCTTTATGAGTGTATTCTTACAAAAAACTATCAATTTTTTAATAATTAACAAAAATAAGTGAAATATTTATCGGTAAGGTTTTTGAGCATCGTCCCATTCTTACTTAACCTTTCTAACCTTTCATGTGCAAATAAATGTCCTTCATCTGAATTTTGATTTTAGTGAGATGTCTGAATATTACAAAATCAAATTATATTAAATAGGCCTAGATATAATTATAGTATCATTTGATTTGCCGTTTAACTTACAAGTATAAATGGTAATATAAATTTCTTACTGATTTGCTGTTTTGAGAAAATACAGTGTTTTACTTGTATAAGTTCTGGAGCACCATCCCCAATTAAAAAATAAACTTTTTTATTTTGGTGTATAAATAATGTCTAAAGTTAAGGCAGTAGAAAAGTCACTGTTATAATTTATAAATAAACATACAAGTAACCAACGACATAAGAGTGGTGGTAAATGAAATCTAGCAGAAGTTTTTTTAATTATAAACAATGATCAACCAATGTGGAAATAATTAAGAGAAAAACTAATCTTAAATTATAAAAAGCAATTGCACGCTTTCCTTTTGCAAAATTCTTTCATCAGTATCTGCTACAATCCACTATCGTAGAATATATTTTCGCCAAAAATGTTTTTTCACAAAATTTATCATTAGATTTTTATTTCTAAAATCCTTTTGACCATAAATCTTTCTTGTATTTTTTTTCTCACAATCATGTCTTTCGAAATTTGAGAGTGTATAAACGTTGACACGTCAGTTTTAAAACTTACATTTATTTTTATTTTTGACACGTGAAGCCATTGTGCAGAGATAAAATCTTATAAACCTGAACAGCTGTTGTTATAAAAGTTACAACTATCCGCAACGATCACAACGCTTTCTCATGTAGTGGCAAATCGTGCAACTAAATAGCTTCAACTTTTATATAGGGTCTTAAGTAGAGTGTCATAGGGTTGGTCGAAGCTGACATTTGTTTCGAATTTCGAAGCCGAGTTGAAGCTTCGCACACCCCTACTCAATATTGAAACCGCTTGAAAAATAAATATTTACTGGTCATTGGCAAAGTTTGAAAATTAATTTCCAAATCAAATTCTTGAATAATAAAACACTCTTTTAAAAGTATACATAGCACGAATATTATATAAAATAACCGAGTGCTTTGTTTTTTATTTGAAGGATTTCCTGACTGGTGTCAGAATTAAAACAAATTATTACTTTCAGTATTCATCCAAGTGGATGAAATGGCTTCGAATGAGTTGGCTTTATTATGTGGTAGTGGCTGTAATTACCACAGTGTATGGTGGTTGAAACTACAGCAGATTAATATGGTTATAGCTACAGCAGATTATGGTGGTTGAAATTACTGTATATTATGGTGGTTGAAATTACTGTATATTATGGTGGTTGAAACTAACGCCGATTAATGTGTTTGAACATAAAACAGATTAATGTGGTTGTAGCTACAGTAGATTATGGTGGCTGTACTTATATCAGATTATGTATGATGGTTGTAACTATATCAGATTAATGTGGTTTTAACTACAGAATACGAATGTAGTTGTAACTACATAAGATTAATGTGGTTGTAACTACAGCAGGTAAATGTGTTTGTAACTACAGCAGAGGAATATGGATGTAAAAACAGAAGATTATGTATAATACTTGTAGCTAAATCAGATCAATGGGGTTAAAACTACATCAGATTAATGTGGTTGTAACTAGAGCAGGTAAATGTGTTTGTAACTACAGCAGAGGAATGTTGTTGTAAAAACAGCAATTATGTATGATGCTTGTAACTACATCAGATCAATGGGGTTGTAACTTCATCAGATTAATGTGTTTGAAACTACAACAGATTAATGTTGAAACAACAGCAGATTAATATGGTTGTAGCTACAGCAAATTAGTGTGGCTGTAACTACCACAGATTATGGGGGTTGAAACTGTGGAAGATTATGGTGGTCGCAGTTAGAGAAGATTACTGGTGCTGAAACTACCATGGAATCTTGTCCAAGTATTTATAGCATATAAAGTTACCGTCATGGCGGATAGAAGAGTTCATGCTAATGTCACAAGTCTTGATTAAGGAATGAGCAACCACTCAACTATTCATTCGCTCCAAACCGAACATAATCACAGGTGACTCGTTAGTCATGAATATTTCCACTAGAGAATGCACCTGAGGAGAAACGACGATTACTTTGGAAGAAACACAACCAGCCACGTGACCTTTCAATCAACCGATGGTGAGCCTGGTCCACCAAACCACGTCACTCGACCTTCCGGTCAACTGATGGTGGGCCTGGTCCACCAAACCACGTCACTCGACCATCCGGTCAACCGATGGTGGGCCTGGTCCACCAAACCACGTCACTTGACCTTCCGGTCAACCGATGGTGGGCCTAATCCACCAAACCACGTCACTTGACCTTCCGGTCAACCAATGGTGGGCCTGGTCCACCAAACCACGTCACTTGACCTTCCGGTCAACCAATGGTGGGCCTAATCCACCAAACCACGTCACTCGACCATCCGGTCAACCGATGGTGGGCCTGGTCCACCAAACCACGTCACTCGACCTTCCGGTCAACCGATGGTGGGCCTAATCTACCAAACCACGTCACTTGACCTTCCGGTCAACCGATGGTGGGCCTGGTCCACCAAACCACGTCACTCGACCTTCCGGTCAACCGATGGTGGGCCTGGTCCACCAAACCACGTCACTCGACCTTCCGGTCAACTGATGGTGGGCCTGGTCCACCATACCACGTCACTTGACCTTCCGGTCAACCGATGGTGGGCCTGGTCCACCATACCACGTCACTTGACCTTCCGGTCAACTGATGGTGAGCCTAGTCCACCTTACGATCAACTGATGGTGGACCTGTCCTACCAAACCTCACATAATATAGGAAATTATTCAAACCGTCACCAAGATGATTCCAACAATGGCCCCTCTCACAGTTAACAGACTGTACTTGTTGTCACACCTGTAGATGAATGGTCTATACCCTCTCACAAGTAACAGACTTTACCTGTTGTCACACCTGTATATGGGTGGTCTAGTCCTTCTCACTAGTAACAGACTGTACCTGATGTAACACCTACAGATGGGTGGTCTAGTCCTTCTCACAAGTAATAGACCGTACCTGTTGTCACACTTATATATGAGTGGTCTAGTCCTTCTCAAAATAACAGACTGTACCTGCTGTCACACCTACAGATGGGTGGTCTAGTTCTTCTCACAAGTAACATACTGTACATGATGTCACACCTACAGATGGGTGGTCTAGTTCTTCTCACAAGTAACAGACTTTACCTGATGTAACACCTACAGATGGGTGGTCTAGTCCTTCTCACAGTTAACAGACTGTACCTGATGTAACACCTACAGATGGGTGGTCTAGTCCTTCTCACAAGTAACAGACTGTACCTGATGTCACACCTACAGATGGGTGGTCTAGTTCTTCTCACAAGTAACAGACTGTACCTGATGTCACACCTACAGATGGATGGTCTAGTTCTTCTCACAAGTAACAGACTGTACATGATGTCACACCTACATATGGGTGGTCTAGTCCTTCTCACAAGTAACAGACTGTACCTGATGTCACACCTACAGATGGGTGGTCTAGTTCTTCTCACAAGTAACAGACTGTACCTGCTGTCACACCTACAGATGGATGGTCTAGTTCTTCTCACAAGTAACAGACTGTACATGATGTCACACCTACATATGGGTGGTCTAGTCCTTCTCACAAGTAACAGACTGTACCTGATGTCACACCTACAGATGGGTGGTCTAGTTCTTCTCACAAGTAACAGACTGTACCTGCTGTAACACCTACAGATGGATGGTCTAGTTCTTCTCACAAGTAACAGACTGTACCTGATGTCACACCTACATATGGGTGGTCTAGTCCTTCTCACAAGTAACAGACTGTACCTGATGTCACACCTACAGATGGGTGGTCTAGTTCTTCTCACAAGTAACAGACTGTACCTGCTGTCACACCTACAGATGGATGGTCTAGTTCTTCTCACAAGTAACAGACTGTACCTGCTGTCACACCTACAGATGGGTGGCCTAGTCCTTCTCACAAGTAACATACTGTACATGATGTCACACCTACAGATGGGTGGTCTAGTTCTTCTCACAAGTAACAGACTTTACCTATGTAACACCTACAGATGGGTGGTCTAGTCCTTCTCACAAGTAACAGACTGTACCTGATGTCACACCTACAGATGGGTGATCTAGTTATTCTCACAAGTAACAGATTGTACCTGATGTAACACCTACAGATGGATGGTCTAGTCCTTCTCACAGTTAACAGACTGTACTTGTTGTCACACCTGTAGATGAGTGGTCTAGTCCCTCTCACAAGTGATAGACTGTACCTGTTGTCACACCTGTCGATTAGTGATCTAATAGTACTTCTGACCTCATTAAGACCTACGAATCATATAATTATGTTAATGCCCAAATAAAACATTCTAATAATGTGTCATGCATCTTCCAAATGTTGGTCTTCTGAAATGTGGGCTTGTTTTGCTAGTTCCTCATTCACTGCATTTAGCACTCACTGAACTCTGACCTTATCTACTTTACTCAAATATTCAAGGAATAGATTATATCGTTCAAAATAAGCTTCAGTTTACAAAACTGCATGGCCAACATTAATCTATTTGTGTTTTACATATTTCTCCAAAGCAAGGGGAGTTGATAAACTTGATATTTCGAGAATGTTTGGTGGGCATTTTTAAATAAAAGTAATTTTAAAAAAACATTCTAGTAGTTGAGTAAAGAGCTAATAATAACATATCCAAGAAATATGATTTAAATGGTGTGATTATAATTAAAAGGTGGGAAAAGTAATTATTTAATAGCAAACTAATTAAATTAATTGGTATGTGGTTCAGGAAAAACAGTCAAGTAAAAAGTATATAATTTATCAAATTAAATTTACAGGTAGATAATTGCTCCCAATGTCAAATGTCAAAATAATATGGAAAGTGAATTTAAAAAAATATTGTGATATAGCTTGTGAGAAGTTTAATGAGTTTTTATTAAATAATTATTACTTCTTTCATGCTCATACAGTTTAAATATTATTTCCTTTGATAGAAAAAAAGTATTAACTAAACTTATCAAGCCTGAATTCGGGAAACGCTGCAATGTATATAGGCATACAAGTTGTGTCTCACTTTTATGTCTACAAATTTACAAGTTGTGTCTCACTACTTTGCTTACAGGTTTACAAGTTGTGTCTCACTACTTTGCTCACAGGTTTACAAGTTGTGTCTCACTTTTATGTCTACAAATTTACAAGTTGTGTCTCACTACTTTGTCTACAGGTTTACAAGTTGTGTCTCACTACTATGTCTACAGGTTTACAAGTTGTGTCTCACTACTAGGTCTACAGGTTTACAAGTTGTGCCTCAATACTTTGTCTACAGGTTTACAAGTTGTGTCTCACTACTAGGTCTACAGGTTTACAAGTTGTGTCTCAATACTTTGTCTACAGGTTTACAAGCTGCGCCTCTCTACTATGTCTGCAGGTTTACAAGTTGTGTCTCAATACTTTGTCTACAGGTTTACAAGTTGTGTCTCACTACTAGGTCTACAGGTTTACAAGTTGTGTCTCAATACTTTGTATACAGGTTTACAAGTTGTGTCTCAATACAGGTTTACAAGTTTTGTCTCACTACTATGTCTACAGGTTTACAAGTTTTGTCTCACTACTATGTCTACAGGTTTACAAGTTGTGTCTCAATACTTTGTCTACAGGTTTACAAGTTGTGTCTCACTACTATGTATACAGGTTTACAAGTTGTGTCTCACTACTATGTATACAGGTTTACAAGTTGTGTTTCAGTAGTATATCTACATGTTTACAAGTTGTGTCTCACTACTATGTATAAAGGTTTACAAATTGTGTTTCACTAATATGTCTCCATGTTTACAAGTTGTGTTTCACTACTATGTATACATGTTTACAAGTTGTGTCTCACTACTATGTATACATGTTTACAAGTTGTGTCTCAATACTTTGTCTACAGGTTTACAAGTTGTGTTTCACTACTATGTATACATGTTTACAAGTTGTGTCTCACTACTATGTATACATGTTTACAAGTTGTGTTTCACTACTATGTATACATGTTTACAAGTTGTGTTTCGCTACTATGTATACATGTTTACAAGTTGTGTTTCACTACTATGTCTACATGTTTACAAGTTGTGTCTCACTACTTTGCTTACAGGTTTACAAGTTGTGTTTCACTACTATGTATACATGTCTACAAGTTGTGTCTCAATACGGGTTTACAAGTTGTGTCTCAATACAGGTTTACAAGTTGTGTCTCACTACTATGTCTACAGGTTTACAAGTTGTTCAAAGCTAAAATACACACGACCACTCAAATGTCCTACACTAGATGATGTAGCTGTGTGCTGCCATGTTCTTGCTCTTAGTAGTGTCAAGGTACCATCGGCCATTGCAGGTAATAAACATCCTTTCTTTTTCTTCTATCTTGGCTCTATCTGATTGAATGATTCCCCTCATCTGTCTGTAAACTATGTGAGAGTGTTTGGATAACCACTGGTTAGACAAATGGACAGCTTGTCTCTAATTGGGGAAGATGGTATATACCTACATAGTCATTGTACCTCAATTTGAAGATTATGGCTAGAAATGATACGAACATAATGGAGACATAAAATATAGCTATAAAAGGACACACGTAGAAAGATAGTAATAAAAATCTTAAATTTGCTTCATACACACTTATGGGATATCTTGATTATAGTGTCATCTCGTATATTGGCTGCCTCAAGTTTAGGTTCAGTGAGGGGATTACAACCAGAAGATCAGTCTGTATTATTATCACCTCCTGATTGTACTGGTCCCCTGTCTCTACCTGACATCTCCAGCCAGGATTACAACCAGAGGACCAGTCTGTGTTAATTATCACCTCCTGATTGTACTGGTCCCCTGTATCTACCTGACATCTCCAGCCAGGATTACAACCAGAAGATCAGTCTGTATTATTATCACCTCCTGATTGTACTGGTCCCCTGTCTGTCTCTACCTGACATCTCCAACCAGGATTACAACCAGAGGACCAGTCTGTGTTATTATCACCTCCTGATTGTACTGGTCCCCTGTCTCTACCTGACATCTCCAGCCAAGGATTACAATCAGAAGACCAGTCTGTGTTATTATCACCTCCTGATTGTACTGGTCCCCTGTCTGTCTCTACCTGACATCTTCAACCAGGATTACAACCAGAAGATCAGTCTGTATTATTATCACCTCCTGATTGTACTGGTCCCCTGTCTCCACCTGACATCTCCAGCCAGGATTACAACCAGAGGACCAGTATGTGTTATTATCACCTCCTGATTGTACTGGTCCCCTGTCTCTACCTGACATCTCCAGCCAGGTTTACAACCAGAGGATCAACCTGTGTTATTATCACCTCCTGATTGTACTGGTCCCCTGTCTCTACCTGACATTTCCAGCCAGGATTACAACCAGAGGACCAGTATGTGTTATTATCACCTTCTGATTGTACTGGTCCCCTGTCTGTCTCTACCTGACATCTCCAACTAGTATTAGGATTGCCATAGAGATTTGAAGCCATTATTAATCCACGCTGTGATCTGGAATACATCTCTTGCATACTCATACGTGCCACGTCATCTTTGTGTGTTTGGTTCAAGTTTATGCAACCTCTTCATGAGAAACTCTATGTTTACTTAGATATAACTTTTATTTATAAAAACTCAAGTCCATTGCAGGAAAACAGGAAGTTATAATCTCAACAAACAAAGATATGGACTGAGATGTTTTATTGGTAGATTTATTTCGTGGTAATGTCCCCACCTGTCACGTCATTAAGTACAAAAAAAATACGTTTTAAAATACCGTCACTATTGGGGAAAACTTAGATTTAACACTTGAAAACTCTGACAGTCAGTAGAAATATTAAACAGGAATTTACTAACTGTTGGCATTTGATTAAAGTTTTAGACAGATTTCTATGAAGTTCATGGCAGCCATTATTATTATTGTGAGAGCTTTTTACTAAACCAATTATTAGTAGTTATAGTTTTTTGAAAATTGATTCGAATTTATATTGATATTTTTATTTTTTAGATATAAATAGTCCTGTCAATTGTAATTCAACTAAGTAGCCTACAACTACTTTTCAATAGCATCAAGCGGTCTAATAGCAAAGTTATTGTTCTTAGTATAGCGTCAAGCAGTCTAGTAGCACAGTTATTGTTCTTAGTGTAGCGTCAAGCAGTCTAGTAGCACAGTTATGGTTCTTAGTGTAGCGTCAAGCAGTCTAGTAGCACAGTTATTGTTCTTAGTGTAGCGTCAAGCAGTCTAGTAGCACAGTTTTTGTTCCTAGTGTAGCGCCAAGCAGTCTAGTAACACAGTTATTGTTCCTAGTGTAGCGTCAAGCAGTCTAGTAGCACAGTTATTGTTCTTAGTGTAGCGTCAAGCAGTCTAGTAGCACATTTATTGTTCCTAGTGTAGCGCCAAGCAGTCTAGCAGCACAGTTATTGTTCCTAGTGTAGCGTCAAGCAGTCTAGTAGCAAAGTTATTGTTTCTAGTGTAGCGCCAAGCAGTCTAATAGCAAAGTTATTGTTTCTAGTGTAACGTCAAGCAGTCTAGTAGCACAGTTATTGTTCCTAGTGTAGCGCCAAACAGTCTAGTAGCAAAGTTATTGTTCCTAGTGTAGCATCAAGCAGTTTAGTAGCACAGTTATTGTTCCTAGTGTAGCGTCAAGCAGTCTAGTAGCACAGTTATTGTTCTTAGTGTAGCGTCAAGCAGTCTAGTAGCGAAGTTATTGTTCCAAGTGATAGCGTCAAGCAGTCTAGTAGCACAGTTATTGTTCCTAGTGTAGCGCCAAGCAATCTAGTACCACACAGTGTTGCTATCTTGTTTATTTCGGCAGAACTAAGTTTCTTCTGTTTCTGAGAATAGGAGGAAGTGCTTGATAAGTCGCCTCCAACATTTAAGATAACTTACAGACGTAATATCTCCAAATATCCGGTGAGTGGATGTGTCTTGGGATTATTTCGGTGAATGTTGTCATCGATGGTGACATTTAGAAACTACACTAGTTCGAGAAAAGCTAGGAGCACAGTAAAACTTAACACTACAAATATCCTTGATAAGTTTAGATATAAAGTATTT
This sequence comes from Timema genevievae, assembly GCA_902155825.1. Lineage (NCBI taxonomy): Eukaryota > Metazoa > Arthropoda > Insecta > Phasmatodea > Timematidae > Timema > Timema genevievae. The sequence goes on from CABFWO010003490.1 coordinate 34,080, forward strand.
CATTTAATATAAATGTGTAAAAATATATATTTAAAAAAAATACACATTACAAAATTAATTTTATCAGTTTATTTTTAAATATTGGTATTTGCAACACTGTTTTAAGTGCTTACCAAGAAAGTGTGTCTAGTTTGGACACCAATGTAATATTTTACCAAACCATTTTGTCTAATTTGGACATTATTTTCATTTTTTAGCAAAATATTTTGTCTATTTTGGACAGAATTTTTATTTTACAAAGCGATTTGGCTATTTTCAACACTATTGTAATATTTTACAAAGAGATATGGCTATTTTCAACACTATTGTAATATTTAACAAAGAGATATGGCTATTTTCAACACTATTGTAATATTTTACAAAGAGATATGGCTAGTTTCAACACTATTGTAATATTTTACAAAGATATGGCTATTTTCAACACTATTGTAATATTTAACAAAGATATATGGCTATTTTCAACACTATTGTAATATTTTACCAAGAGATACGGCTAGTTTCAACACTATTGTAATATTTTACAAAAGAGTTATGGCTAGTTTCAACACTATTGTAATATTTAACAAAGAGATATGGCTAGTTTCAACACTATTGTAATATTTTACCAAGAGATATGGCTATTTTCAACACTATTGTAATATTTTACAAAGAGATATGGCTAGTTTAAACACTATTGTAATATTTTACAAAGATATATGGCTAGTTTCAACACTATTGTAATATTTTACCAAGAGATACGGCTAGTTTCAGCACTATTGTAATATTTTACAAAGATATATGGCTAGTTTCATCACTATTGTAATATTTAACAAAGAGATATGGCTATATTCAACACTATTGTAATATTTCACAAAGAGATATGGCTAGTTTCAACACTACTGTAATATTTTACAAAGAGATACGGCTAGTTTCAGCACTATTGTAATATTTTACAAAGATATATGGCTAGTTTCAACACTATTGTAATAATTAACAAAGAGATATGGCTAGTTTCAACACTATTGTAATATTTTACCAAGATATATGGCTATTTTCAACATTATTGTAATATTTTACAAAGACATATGGCTAGTTTCAACAATATTGTAATATTCTACAAAGATATATGGCTAGTTTCAACAATATTGTAATATTTTTCAAAGAGATATGGCTATTTTCAACACTATTGTAATATTTTACAAAGAGATATGGCTAGTTTAAACACTATTGTAATATTTAACAAAGAGATATGGCTATTTTCAACACTATTGTAATATTTTACCAAGAGATACGGCTAGTTTCAACACTATTGTAATATTTTACAAAGAGTTATAGGCTAGTTTCAACACTATTGTAATATTTAACAAAGAGATATGGCTAGTTTCAATACTATATATTTTACCAAAACTTTTTTCTTGTTTCACTATTGTGATATTTTAACAATAAGTGTTAGATATTTAGCACACTTTATTTTTTAAACATTTTTAACTTTTATTTTAGTAACGTCGAATAACCAATTAATTGACTGCTTTGAAATCAATCGTTCTTATTTTCACTGTATCTAGACTAAATATTCTGTCCTATCTAGCCTTCCGTCAGTGAATTAAAGTTGAGCTGTTAAAATGACTGCGTCTTACAAATGGTTCCCATTCAGCGACAGGCAGAGGCGAGGGAAGGAATTATATGACCGGAAGTGACGAGAGAATGAAAGAAGGCCTCTCTTTGGGTCGATAGTTAGTTATTTGTTTATCTAATTATCGGTGCTCATGTCAAATGACCTCCACTGGCTCCTACTAATATACAAGACAAACTTGCAGTGGTCTATGTCGCCCTTTGCATGCTAGAGCTTCACATGTCATTGGAGAAACACCCACGTTTACTGTCACATGTGATTATACATGTCCCAATATGTCATATGTCACATGTGATACAGGCCCCAACATATCGCATGTGATACAGACCCCAACATATCGCATGTGATACAGACTCTAGTATATCACATGTGATACAGGCTTTAGCATATCACATGTGATACAGGCTCTAGCATATCACATGTGACTGCACAGGCCCCAACATGTCACATGTGACTGTACAGGCCACAACATGTCACATGCGACTTTACATGCCCCAACATGTCAAATGCAACTGCACAGGCCCTAATATATTACATGTGACTGCACAGACCTCAACATGTCACATGTGACTGTACAGGCCCTAACATGTCACATGTGACTGTACAGGCCCCAATATGTCACATGTGACTGCACAGACCTCAACATGTCACATGCGACTGCACAGGTCCCAACATGTCACATGTGACTGTACAAGCCCCAACATGTCACATGTGACTGCACAGGTCCCGACATGTCACATGCGACTGCACAGGTCCCAACATGTCACATGTGACTGTACAAGCCACAATATATCATATGTGACTGCACAGACCTCAACATGTCACATGTGACTGTACAGGCCCCAACATGTCACATGTGACTGTACAGGCCCCAATATGTCACATGTGACTGCACAGACCTCAACATGTCACATGTGACTGTACGGGCCCCAACATGTTACATGCAACTGCACAGGTCCCAACATGTCATATGTGACTGCACAGGCCCTAACATGTTACATGCGACTGCACAGGTCCCAACATGTCACATGTGACTGTACAAGCCCCAACATGTCACATGTGACTGCACAGGTCCCGACATGTCACATGCGACTGCACAGGTCAATGTCACATGTGACTGCACAGGTCCCAACATGTCACATGCGACTGCACAGGTCCCAACATGTCACATGTGACTTACAGGCCCCAACATGTCACATGTGACTGCACAGGTCCCAACATGTCACATGTGACTGTACAGGCCCCAACATGTCACATGTGACTGTACAGGCCCCAACATGTCACATGTGACTGCACAGGCCCCAACATGTCACATGTGACTGCACAGGCCCCAACATGTCACATGCGACAATACAGACCCCAACATGTCACATGTAGGCTACGCATACAGATAATATGGTTTTTATTATTTTATCTAATTGTACCACCTTGTACAATACAATATTGTATCAGCATGATACTGCCTCACGTGTACAATACAACATTGTATCAGCATGGTATTGTCTCACATGTAAAGTACAACGTTGTATCAGCATTGTACTTTCTCACAGTAATACAATATTGTAACTGCCACTCCAACAATAAATAATACCATCTAATGAGGGGAGGATAATGGGTAGTTGATCGTTTGGCCGCCAGGGCCTCGCGCGAAATACTCCCAGCCGATCATAACAATCCTGTAAAGAGAGAGACAGATATATATACATAGAGTGAGAGGGGGGAGGGAACCTGTCAGGGACCACACGCATGAAGGCAGCAACAATAATAACAAAAGGCCAGCTGTGTGACGCTCTGCTCCCTGATTGGTCGCCGCTTGTCCGCCAATCGTGGAGCCGCCCCATTCATAAATACCGCGGGGAGAAACACATAAGAGAGAGAGAACCATGCTGGAGAAGATCGTATAGACATCTGGAAGAGGAGAGGGACAGAGAGGGGACTACTGGAGGGATACAGTTCCCCCAACCCCTCCATAGTCAGGCACTTGGACCGCTCGTCTTGATACGAACACATTCCGCGCTCGAACACGCGAGTAACAAGTAACTAGAATTGGTGATAGTGCAGCCCACGTGCGTCAGGAATACCGCGTGCAACACTTCGTATCAATGTTGAGACATCCGGGACTGTTGATAGTAGTCCGGGGACAGTGTTGGGACATCTGGGACTGTTGATAGTAGTCCGGAGACCGTGTTGGGACATCCGGTACTGTTGATAGTAGTCTGGAGACAGTGTTGGGACATCCAGTACTGTTGATAGTAGTCCGGGGACTGTTGGGACATCTGGGACTGTTGATAGTAGTCTGGAGACAGTGTTGGGACATCTGGGACTGTTGATAGTAGTCTGGAGACAGTGTTGGGACATCCGGGACTGTTGATAGTAGTCCGGGGACAGTGTTGGGACATCCGGTACTTTTGATATTAGTCCGGGGGAGTGTTGGGACATCCGGGACTGTTGATAGTAGTCCGAAGACTGTTGGGACATCAGGGACTTTTGATGATAATCCGAGGACAGTGTTGGGACATTCGAACGTGTTTATAATAGTCCTGGGACAGTATTGGTACATCAGGAACTATCTCTGGTAGTTCTGGGACAGTTTTGGTACATGAGGAACTATCTGTAGCAGTCCGGTGACAGTGTTGTGTTTGTGCGAGAACTAGTGAACTGTGACGTGAGGAGGTCCAAGGTGCTGAGTAGAACTGGCGTGCTCCGAGCGGGCATGGAGGCAGGCCCCTGCTGCGTGTTAAGGGCCCCGCCTGGTCACGAACTGGAGGACGATCAGATCGTGCCGGACCCCCCTGGGGACTGTTGGCCGGGGGAGAAAGGGGGGCCGTGGGGACCAAACAGCTTCCTGGACACTTGGATACAGATGCAGGTAAATATACAACACTAGGAGATAACACAGGTTGTATCAAGACTAGGAACTAGCACATGACGTAGCTTGTATTATTCCTTTAGCCATCAAGACTTAGGAATTAGATTGTACTACTCTCTTTAGCCAAAACAACTTAGCTTGTATTGTCTCATTAACTGATGGTGTAGCACGGATTTATTTCGACGCTAGAGCTATGACTTGTGTAACACAGAGATATCGTATCATGTGTTACCACGCTTGAGCTCTGACTCGTGTAACACAGAATCATAACATGTGTATTATTACCATGCTAGAGCTTTGACTCGTGTAACACAGAGTTATCATGTTTATTACCACGCTAGAGCCATTACTCGTGTAATACTGAGATATCGTATCATGTTTATTACCACGCTAGAGCTATTACTCGTGTAACACAGAGATATCGTATCATGTTTATTATCACGCTAGAGCTATTACTCGTGTAACACAAAGATATCGTATTATGTTTATTACCACGCTAGAGCTATGACTCGTGTAACACAGAGATATCGTATCATGTGTTACCACGCTTGAGCTATGACTCGTGTAACACAGAGATATCGTATCATGTGTTACCACGCTTGAGCTATGACTCGTGTAACACGAAGTTATCGTATCATGTTTACTACCACGCTAGAGCTATTACTCGTGTAATACAGAGATATCGTATCATGTTTATTACCACGCTAGAGCTATAACTCGTGTAATACTGAGTTATCATGTTTATTACCACGCTAGAGCTATTACTCGTGTAACACAGATATATCGTATCATGTTTATTACCACGCTAGAGCTATAACTCGTGTAACACAAAGATATCGTATCATGTTTATTACCACGCTAGAGCTATTACTCGTGTAACACAAAGATATCGTATTATGTTTATTACCACGCTTGAGCTATGACTCGTGTAACACTGAGTTATCATGTTTATTACCACGCTAGAGCTATTACTCGTGTAACACAGAGATATCGTATTATGTTTATTACCACGCTTGAGCTATGACTCGTGTAACACTGAGTTATCATGTTTATTACCACGCTAGAGCTATTACTCGTGCAACACAAAGATATCGTATTATGTTTATTACCACGCTAGAGCTATTACTCGTGTAACACAAAGATATCGTATTATGTTTATTACCACGCTAGAGCTATGACTCGCGTAACACAAAGATATCGTATCATGTGTGCTACCACGCTAGAGCTATGACTCGTGTAATACAGCGTTTTATTCTTAAATAGGCCCAAGACAGAATCGAACCTGCTTTTGACATATGGCTAATAATCTACGCTATAATATTATTATTGTCATTTAAAATGGGTCACGTGACCAGTCGGGTTGGACCTTAGACTAATAAAAGTTCCAAGTGGTAAATGCACCTAATTTCCAGTGTAAACGGCGCCTGATTGATGCCTCATGCACATATTTCAACCTGAACGAGCTGTTAGTAAACAACTCTCCAGATACCGGTCACAGCTCGGCTCTCTTTGGCATAGTGACTACAAAGTTAGTTATCATCCGCAACGCGATTTTTGTTAGCTGACAGCTAGCAGAAGATTTTTATTGCAAACATTGGTTAAAAGTCACTAATGTGGAAATAGTTATTATTTTAATGATAATAATAAGTTATATTATCAATCAAAATGTCAATAAGCGCTTCTAATAATACTTCACTATGAGAGTTTATAGCTCCGTCGACACAGTGAGGTTATTAGGGCACTTCACTAAGGATTACTGTATAGGCCTTAATTGGCTTAACTTGTTGAAAGAACAAAATATATTAATACAACTATTACGTTCTTTGTGTAGTGTTTGTGGTAGCAAGATATGTATAGAGTATGAAATAATAAATTAAAAACGAATTATATTCACCCTTTTTTATCTTCTTTTAACTGGCAAAAAAAAAAAATGCTTGTAGAAAGTCATACCAAATATTAGTTTCATAATAAAACGTTTTTATTTTTGTAAACACATGCGCATGAACACAACCGTACACAATTTTTACTACGTCATCAACAGCGCTAATTTCGACTGTTTTGCCATATTAATTTATGAAGAGGACGCAACCTTTTAAAACACTCGTCTATAAAGGATTTTTAAATGAATCACAGACGTCGCTCCCTTAAAAAAAAAAAGAGACATCAAAGCGTTTATTTTCATAAGTTCCCATTTCAATAATGTAACTGTTAAAAGAAAAAAAAAAGTTAAACTAAAAACAAATATATTTTTGTGAAAGTTCTTTTTGGTAAAAAAAATATCTGCAGAACATCAATTTCACGTGTGAATATATGAGAGGTCTTTTAACAGTCATATAAGTGACTGATATATTATATCACCACTTTAGTCCATAATTTCATGGAAAGCAGTATCAGTTCATAAGTTTTGTTTGGCAAGTACTGGACAGTAGTCTGGCAGTCCTGCAGAAGGATCAAGTACCGTACTGGAGTCTTGCAGTCCTGCAGAAGGATATATTACTGGACAAGAGTCTGGCACGCCTGCAAAAGGATCAAGTACTGGACTGGAGTCGTGCAGTCCTGCAGAAGGATCAAGTACTGGACAGTAAGTAGTCTGACAGTTCTGCAGTTAAGAAACAAGTACCGAACAGGAGTCTTGCAGTCCTGCAGAAGGATCAATTACTGGACAAGAGTCTGGCACGCCTGCAAAAGGATCAAGTACTAGACTGGAGTCGTGCAGTCCTGCAGAAAGATCTCAAGTACTGGAGAGTAGTCTGACAGTCCTGCAGAAGGATCAAGTACTGGACAGTAGTCTGGCAATCCTGCAGAAGGATCAAGTACTGGACAGTAGTCTGACAGTTCTGCAGTTAAGAAACAAGTACCGGACAGGAGTCTGGCAGTCCTGGAGAAGGAATCAAGTACTGGACAGTATTCTGGCAGTCTGCAATTAAGAAACAAGTACCGGACAGAAGTCTGGCAGTCCTGCAGAAGGATCAAGTACTGTACTGGAGTCTTGCAGTCCTGCAGAAGGATCAATTACTGGACAAGAGTCTGGCACGCCTGCAAAAGGATCAAGTACTGGACTGGAGTCGTGCAGTCCTGCAGAAGGATCAAGTACTGGACAGTAGTCTGACAGTTCTGCAGTTAAGAAACAAGTACCTGACAGGAGTCTGGCAGTCGTGTAGAAGGATCAAGTACTGGACAGTAGTCTGACAGTTCTGAAGTTAAGAAACAAGTACTTGACAGGAGTCTGGCAGTCGTGCAGAAGGATCAAGTACCGGACAGTATTCTGGCAGTCCTGCTTGCAGAAGGATCACGTACCGGACAGGAGTCTGTCTAGCAGTCGTGCAGAAGAGGGGGAAAGGTAGGTATTAGAATGACGCGTGCTCCGTCAACAGGTGGAGAAAGTAGTAAGGAGAGGATGAATAAAGGGTCCCGTTACAAGAGCGTCTCATGAGGATCCTACCATTAGAGGGGGTGAGGAGGGGAGGAAGAGAGGCTGACCCACATCTCCCGGACCCAGGTCTGCTTCTACACATAATGGTCCACTCCACTGCTTCATTCACCTGTGTCTTAGAGGGCTAATGGGGAGGAACATTGTCTGAGTCTTCAGGGGGCTACTGGAGGAACACTGGCTAACTGGGAGTCTTCAGGGGGTTACTGGAGGAACATCAGCTGACTGTGAGTCTTCAGGGGGCTACTGGAGGAACATCAGCTGACTGTGAATCTTCAGGGGATTATTAGAGTAACACTGGCTATCTGGGAATCTTTAGGGGGTTACTGGAGGAACATTGACTGACTGTGAGTCTTCAGGGGATTACTAGAGTAACACTGGTTGAATAGGAGTCTTCAGGGGGCTACTGGAGTAACATTGGCTGACTGTGAGTCTTCAGGGGATTACTAGACAATACTGGCTAACTGGCAGTCTTCAGGGGGCTACTGGAGGAACACTGACTGACTGTGAGTCTTCAGGGGGTTACTAGAGTTACACTGACTCACTGGGAGTCTTCAGGGAATCATTACTCATTATGCTTATATCGAAACAGGTTTTTATTGATATTCGGGTGGAAGGAGCTAATGACTATATATTATATAATGACCACATACCGTGTATATATATATATGGAGGGAGAGAGAGAGATAGATAGATAGAGAGAGAGAGCACATAGCCCCCTGAAGGCTTGCTCTGTAGCCGGTATAGTCCTGTGAAACACTCTTGGGGAACAAAGAGGGGCTTTCATTCCGGGAGTGTTTGAACAATATTGTTGATAACATTGGAAGGATTGTTGACGAGATATTTCCATGATTGTCTATGTCACAATATACTAGTGTGCAGGATGAGATTGTCTATGTCACAATATACTAGTGTGCTGGATGAGATTGTCTATGTCACAATATACTAGTGTGCAGGATAAGATTGTCTATGTCACAATATACTAGTGTGCAGGATAAGATTGTCTATGTCACAATATACTAGTGTGCAGGATGAGATTGTATCGGTCACAATATACTAGTGTACAGGTTTGAATTGGGACTCCCCTGTGACACGTAGAAAGGCAGGGAAGGCACACTGGTATTCCTCTGTTGCACGTAGAGAGGCGGGGAAGGCACACTGATATTCCTCTGTGGGACGTAGAGAGGCAGGAAAGGCACACTAGTATTCCTCTGTGGGACGTAGAGAGGCAGTGAAAGGCACACTGGTATTCCCTTGTGGGACGTAGAGAGGCAGGGAAGGTACACTGGTATTCCTCTATGACACGTAGAGAGGCAGGGAAAGCACACTGGTATTCCTCTATGACACGTAGAGAGGCAGGGAAAGCACACTGGTATTCCTCTATGACACGTAGAGAGGCAGGGAAGGCACACTGGTATTCCTCTGTGGGACGTAGAAAAGTAGTAGAAGGCACACTGGTATTCCTCTTTGGGACTTAGAGAGGCAGTGAAAGCACACTGGTATTCCTCTGTGCCACGTAGAGAGGCAGGAAAGGCACACTAGTATTCCTCTGTGGCACGTAGAGAGGCAGTGAAAGCACACTGGTATTCCTCTGTGGCACGTAGAGAGGCCGGGAAGGCACATTAGTATTCCTCTGTGGCATGCAGAGGGGTGGGGAAGGCACACTAGGATTCCCTCGTGGCACGTAGAGGGGTAGGGAAGGCACACTGGAACTCCCTGGTGCGCACGATCCTTCTCGTGGTCATATTACATCCCAGTCAACTTTCGAGCTTATCTCTCGGAAGAACACGGAGGTATTAAGATCCATGCCCAGTTTTATCTTTCCGGCGTCGCTGTTTTTTTAAGTTGATTATTAAAGTCAATACAAACAGAAAAATGATATAAAACTAAACTAAATAAAATGTACCGTTCGCTTGTTCTCGTCTATCGCCATGCGAGAGAAAAAGAGAGAGAAACTTGCTTTTATCAAAATCTGTAGCTCTCTTCTTTGCTACACGGTTTTATCAACTTCTATTATTTAGTCGCAAGAGTTTGGCCGGGCTAACATTGTCAGGAAATGAATCCTCGCTGGGGTGAAGAAACTACAGGAAGATTGAAAAGTGTACCCCTCTCGGGGTGAATAAACTGCAGGGAGGACAAGTGTACCCATCTCGGGGTGAAGGAGCTACAAGGAGAAAGACAAGTGTACCCATCTCGGGGTGAAGGAGCTACAAGGAGAAAGACAAGTGTACCACTCTTTGGGTGAATAAACTATAGGGAGAAAGACAAGTGTACCCCTCTCGGGGTGAATAATCTACAGGGAGAAAGACAAGTGTACCCATCTTGGGGTGAATAATCTACAGGGAGAAGGACAAGTGTACCACTCTTGGGGTGAATAATCTACAAGGAGAAAGACAAGTGTACCCATCTTGGGGTGACAGGAAGGACAAGTGTACCACTCTTTGGGTGAATAATCTATAGGGAGAAAGACAAGTGTACCACTCTTTGAGTGAATAAACTACAGGGAGAAAGACAAGTGGACCACTCTTTGAGTGAATAAACTACAGGGAGAAGGACAAGTTTACCACTCTTTGGGTGGATAATCTACAGGGAGAAGGACAAGTGTACCACTCTTTGGGTGGATAATCTACAGGGAGAAGGACAAGTGATACCACTCTTTGGGTGGATAATCTACAGGCACGATGATACACACAGATGTCTTGAGGTGGGGACCTGTTCATACCTGGGCCCCCAATAGTCAGGTGAGAACTACAACTATATACATGGGTCAGGTGAGAGTTACAACTATATCTAGTAGTCAGGTGAGAGCTACAACTATAACTAGTAGTCAGGTGAGAGCTACAACTATATCTGGTAGTCAGGTGAAGAATTACAGCTATATCTAGTAGTCAGGTGAGAGCTACAACTATATCTAGTAGTCAGGTGAGAATTACAGCTATATCTAGTAGTCAGGTGAGAGCTACAACTATATCTAGTAGTCATGTGAGAGCTACAACTATATATAGTAGTCAGGTGAGAGCTACAACTATATATAGTAGTCATGTGAGAACTACAACTATATCTAGTAGTCATGTGAGAGCGACAACTATATCTAGTAGTCATGTGAGAGCTACAACTATATCTAGTAGTCAGGTGAGAGCGACAACTATATCTAGTAGTCATGTGAGAAGGGCGACAACTATAACTAGTAGTCAGGTTAGAGCTACAACTATATATAGTAGTCAGGTGAGAGCTACAACTATATCTAGTAGTCAGGTGAGAGCGACAACTATATCTAGTAGTCAGGTGAGAGCGACAACTATATCTAATAGTCAGGTGAGAGCTACAACTATATCTAGTAGTCAGGTGAGGGCAACAACTATATCTAGTAGTCATGTGAGAGCTACAACTATATCTAGTAGTCAGGTGAGAGCGACAACTATATCTAGTAGTCAGGTGAGAGCGACAACTATATCTAGTAGTCATGTGAGAGCGACAACTATATCTAGTAGTCAGGTTAGAGGCGACAACTATAACTAGTAGTCAGGTGAGAGCTACAACTATATATAGTAGTCAGGTGAGAGCTACAACTATATATAGTAGTCAGGTGAGAGCGACAACTATAACTAGTAGTCAGGTGAGAGCGACAACTATAACTAGTATTCAGGTGAGAGCTACAACTATAACTAGTAGTCAGGTGAGAGCTACAACTATATCTAGTAGTCAGGTGAGGGCAACAACTATATCTAGTAGTCAGGTGATAGCTACAACTATATCTAGTAGTCAGGTGAGAGCTACAACTATATCTAGTAGTCAGGTGAGAGCTACAACTATATCTAGTAGTCAGGTGAGAGCGACAACTATATCTAATAGTCAGGTGAGAGCTACAGCTATATCTAGTAGTCAGGTGAGAACTACAGCTATATCTAGTAGTCAGGTGAGAACTACAGCTATATCTAGTAGTCAGTTGAGAGCGACAACTCTATCTAATAGTCAGGTGAGAGCTACAACTATATCTAGTAGTCAGGTGAGAGCTACAACTATAACTAGTAGTCAGGTGAGAGCTACAACTATATACTAGTAGTCAGGTGAGAGCTACAACTATATCTAATAGTCAGGTGAGAGCTACAACTATATCTAGTAGTCAGGTGAGAGTAGTGACTATCGTTAAACAGTAGTGCCTGTGTCGACTAGAAACGTATTTGGTGTCCCGGGTTGTAGTCCTGGATGAAGACACAAGATCAGAGCAACTCCCATTATTTCTCACTCATGAGGTACATTATGAACCATCACTTTTTGTTCCAAGTGTTCAAATACTCCCCAAGTTTTAAACGCGATCTCCCGCAAGTAGTCCCCGGTTACTTGCAAACTATTGGTTGTGGCTGCGTCACCGTCGTCAAACGCTGATTGGCCCTATTTTCCCGCCATCCGAGCGAGATTAGATAAATCCTGAGCAATTTTGTATGGAGCCGTTTGAACCCTAGAAGCAAGGTATGAGTTCTACCTCTCTGGTGACCTTGAACTAACCGATGCACACATCAAAACTGTTGAACTAGATTTGGGGGAACTATCTGATGTTATTGTGTGTAATACAGGCTGTGAGGGGAGGCTACGTTGAGAGAGCAATGGAGTGAGGCTATGTTGAGGGAGCATTAAGTTGAGGCTATGTTGAGGGAGTAAGAAGTTGGGGTTACGTTGAAGGAGTAATAAGTTGGGGCTACGCTGAGGGAGTAATAAGTTGGGGCTACGTTGAGGGAGTAATAAGTTGGGGCTACATTGAGGGAGTAATAAGCTGGGGCTACGTTGAGGGAGTAATAAGTTGGGGCTATTGTTGAAGGAGTAATAAGTTGGGGCTACGTTGAGGGAGCATTAAGTTGGGGCTACGTTGAGGGAGTAATAAGTTGGGGCTACGTTGAGGGAGTAATAAGTTGGGGCTACGTTGAGGGAGTAATAAGTTGGGGCTACGTTGAGGGAGTAATAAGTTGGGGCTACGTTGAGGGAGTAATAAGTTGGGGCTACGTTGAGGGAGTAATAAGTTGGGGCTACGTTGAGGGAGTAATAAGTTGGGGCTACGTTGAGGGAGTAATAAGTTGGGGCTACGTTGAGGGAGTAATAAGTTGGGGCTACGTTGAGGGAGTAATAAGTTGGGGCTACGTTGAGGGAGTAATAAGTTGGGGCTACGTTGAGGGAGTAATAAGTTGGGGCTACGTTGAGGGAGTAATAAGTTGGGGCTACGTTGAGGGAGTAATAAGTTGGGGCTACGTTGAGGGAGTAATAAGTTGGGGCTACGTTGAGGGAACATATCTTTCATTATTTTAATAAAATAATTTATGATAGTGCCGTATTTACAATGATTTGTAACCATTGTATTGATATTCCCTACTATATATTTCCCCCCCTCCCCCCATCTTATAATTGCCTTGACTACAAGAATATATTCCTAGTGTAAATACTCGGCCAGATAATACTGAGCTTGTAATACCTACAGTGTATCCAGCGTAGGAGTGGCTATAGTTGACAGTTAGCAGAAGATTTTTATTGCCATTATTGGTTGAAAGCCGCTAATGTTAACCTATGTGTAAAAAAATATTATTTTCTTAGTAATAATACTATATTATCAATCAAAAGTGCTATCAAACGCTTCTAATAATACTTTCCTAAGGATTGTTTAGGGGTTGTGGCAACTCGAGATATTATAGGGAATTAAAGAATAAATAAAGTATTAAACTCACACTTGTATCTTCTTATAAATGACCATCATAAATTATTAAATAAATATTATGTTATTTTTTATATCTTAAAGAAAGGGCCATACAAAAGATTAGTTTCATAATAAAACGTTTTTATTTTATAAACACATGCGCATGAATATAACCGAAAACGGTTTGCATGACGTTATCAACCACGCTCGTTTCGTCTGGTTCGCCATCTGTATTTATATGAAGAGAAGGCAGCTTTTTATAAGCTCCTGTTTGTAAAGCATTTTTAAATAAATCACAGACGGCACTTCCACAAAAAAAAAATCCAAACTGTTGTTTTCATAAGTTCGTGTTTCAATAATGTAAAGATTCTTCAAATAAATAAAAATAATTTAAAACAATTTTTTCTTGGTGTGAATGTTTTACTGCCAAAAGTAACAGCAACAGACGATCTCTCAGATTATATGGTTTGGTGAATTGATAAATGAGAGTAGATATGATAACTGCTACTAGATGTCACCACCACTCCTATGCTGGATAGACTGTAGCAATGGACCGAGGATCATCAGACTCGCATTGTTGGGAACACGGACCAAACGTTGAACTCCTTAAGTTTGGTTAACCTAAGACTAAGGGCGGCATGCAAGAACGTTGCTAAGCGTGGCAGAAGTACAAGTCGAGTCGAAGAAAGATCAAGTCAAGTATTAGGGCTCGGCCAGACTGACAAGAGTGCGAGCGAGTGCGTGATTAGCAGATAGCTCTCGTTAGTTGTTGACGAGGAGGCTCCGAAACTTGGCTCAGTGAACTGAGGGTGGTTTTTAACAAGTGATTTATTGTTGTGGTATTCTCATCCTCTCTCCACGCTAATGCTGATTATTATTTGTAAAGGCCTACTTTGATAATATTGATGTATTTTAACATTTCAGTTTTGCAAATATATACATATACATATAGGTATGGTTTATGATCTTACCAATTAAATTAGGCCGTTAGTAGCAAGTGTGCTAAACCTATCGATAGTAATAAAAATGTCAAAATAGTTTTCATAGCACTCAATGAACCAACATACAATAATATTGCCTAGCGCCTGTAAACTAGATTGTACCGGGTCGAGCGCGCGCGCTTGAAAAATAGAACCAATTCTATCTTTCGAGCGCGCGCGCTCAGTCGCTCGCTCCAGTCTGGCCATCTATCATTACAACCGATGTGTTCTAGTTTATATTTTAGTCGCTCGCTCGCCCAGTCTGGTCGTCCCCTAACAGATGCCTTGCTAGAACGTCTGGCTAGCAGTCACGTGATGAAACCTTACACAGAGGTACAACATCCCGGCGGGAAATACAATTTTCTACATCCAATGCCTTCTTTAGTGACAATTTTGCTCGTAAAGTTAACAAAACTTATCATAAACAAACAAATATTTGTTAAAATGGTGAAAAGCACGGTTTTCAGAGTGGAAGAGCGAATCCATTTATTGGAACAGTTAAAGAATCATATAAATCAAATCATAAAAACCGAAGTTAGGACTATGGCAGCCGAGCGAAGAAAAGACCAGGAATATTTAACTCTACCTGTAATTTCCAAAAGGTGGGTGTGGTTTGATAAGTATATAAGTTTATAGCCTTTTAATTTGAATCTGTTATATTATACCGACGTATATTAATTGAGTAGTTGGCTTATCGAAATTTAGATCATCTAAACCCGCCATATTATCTCGCAAAAACAAAGCCATATCAAAATACGTGTTTTCTCGATGGTACATGCGCGCCTCGCCATCTTGAGAAAACATTATCAAAGTATGACTGAGCCAAGTTCCGCCAAAGCCTGCTCAGGACCAGACTTCTGCGTGACTTCGCTTCGCGACTAACTTTATTGCGTCATTTCTTGGAAATGATTCTACTCGCTCGTGTTATCAAGTAAATACACCCATCTTCTTTCTACTTTGTATTTCGGCCGTGCTTGGCTTCGTTCTTGCATACCGCCCCTAGAATACAGGTCGGGTGTTTTCAGAGTGGTTATTTCCCCAAACTCCCTTCACTAATAAGATGCGGTGTAGTAAAACAACGGCTAGAACGGTCTGACGCAACACGAGTGTTATCTGTGATACATTTATACTTGATAACGTGTTGATCTATTCTAATAAAATGGAATACAATTTGTTTCCAAATAAGGGTGGTCGAGTTTACTGGAGAGTTCTTAGGAGCTTACATCAATTTCCGGTACATAATATGGAGATCACGTAAACAAATGAATAGTTAGTGGGTAAGTGGGTCATCTCAGTCCTTGTTCTTGTTTGGAAAGTGCTCTTTAGGACCAATATTAGTTTTATTGAACTAAAGTCTAGCTTAAATTGTGCTTCTTCCCATTTCCTTCTATTGTGCTTCTTCCCTCGTCCTTCTGTTGTGCTTCTTCCCTCGTCCTTCTGTTGTGCTTCTTCCCTCGTCCTTCTGTTGTGCTTCTTCCCGTTTCCTTCTGTTATGCTTCTTCCCGTTTCCTTCTGTTATGCTTCTTCCCGTTTCCTTCTGTTGTGCTTCTTTCCGTTTCCTTCTATTGTGCTTCTTCCCGTTTCCTTCTATTGTGCTTTTTTCCTCTTCCTTCTGTTGTCCTTCCTCCTATTGTGCTTTCCCCCTCTTCTGTTGTGCTTCTTCCCTCTTCCTTCTACTATAGTTTTCTCCTCTTCCTTTTGTTGTGTTTCTTACCTTTTCATCGTGGTAGTCACTCACAATGTGACTGCTGTATGCCAGGAGCACTTGTCACTCACATTTCGACAGCTGTATACTAGGATAGCTTGTTGTCACTCACATTTCGACAGCTGTATACTAGGATAGCTTGTTGTACACTCACATTTCGACAGCTGTGTACTAGGATAGCTTGTTGTCACTCACATTTCGACAGCTGTATACTAGGATAACTTGTTGTCACTCACATTTCGACAGCTGTATACTAGGATAGCTTGTTGCTACTCACATTTCGACAGCTGTATACTAGGATAACTTGTTGTCACTCCCACTGTGACTGTTGTACTCCAAGAGGACTTGTTACCACTCACATTGTCACACGGGTGAGTCTGGCAACCCGCCCAATACCTGAAGAATGTCAGCTCTGTTCCATACTAAAGTCGTCGTGGCTGTTTTTCACGATCTGTTGATCGAGCTATAAGCGTTGCGCATAGCAATTACTACGTTATATACTTGCAACAACATCTGTTGGACACTTTGGTGTTCAATTTTAGGTTTATGAAGATTTGATCTCAACATATCCTCCGTGGACTCAGGTGCAGGTCAAAGGTCAAATTAGTCCACCTATGGTAGCTAGTATGCTTATAATAATTTGTTTAAAAGTAGAACTTTTAAAAAGAAAACCTAGCACAAGTAACAATAACACAAGTAACATATATATATACACTCATGTTTTTCACTGCCTACCTACTGTCCCCTGACACCAGTGGGACCCCTACACCCCACTAACCGAGTTATACCCTGATTTTGATTGGAAGAACAGTTTAGAAAATTCAAACATATTTCTTGGCGGCCAATTTTGATCGCATTTTACTAAATTATTAGTGTTATTTTATATGTATCGATAATGTCTACCAAATGACTTGACCTATGAATGTATTAAAATTGTTTTAGTAACTTTAGTAGCTACCAGATACTGTTCTTTCTAGCAAAATAAGGGTAGCTTATTGTGGAATGGAAGACGATGCGAGAAGAGTTGTTTTTGCAGTTTTTATATAACAAGAAATTGTTTTAGTCAAAATAAATTAAATATTGCTCCATTACAAAAACATAGTTTAATTTTCTACATATTGTGATATCAACAGTTGTTGAATATCTGTCATGAGCGGAGTGGAATTAGATGAGAAACTTTTTAAATGAAGATATAAAGTTGTCATTAAACTCCAGGACACCCTTGGTAGATATTCAAGGAATGTTGATAACACCATGTGAAGAAAATTATACTCTTATGTTTCTATTGGAAAAATATTTTGTTTTGTCTATTTTTTTTTTTTGCTTTAAAAACTACAAAAAAAATTGATATTTTCTCGCGTCTCCTACCATTGCCTACCTGTGACGTCAAGGCAAGTAAAGATAAGATTTCCCAAGTTAAAAGTATTTTTAATTTTTAATTTTGCAGGTTTTAAAACAATAATATTGAAACAAAAAGACATTAAGTCTTAGATAATTCTAAAAATAGTTTTATACTCTCACAACATTATTTTTAAAATCCTGAAGTAGGCCCTAATTTTTTTGTAAAACTTTTTTTTTTATGGTCTTTAACTCGGACTATATGGGTTATTTGTAAAAGTCAGTAAGAATATTCTCGCCAGGAGATAAGAGTAAAAACATCCGTGTAAGCAAATGTCTATCTAGAATAGGAAGCATGGAAAAGGTAATTTTGAAATACAAGTTAATCCTGTCCATGAGAAAATATTAAAGTGAGTGTGTATACTCGTTAGAGGAAGAAGATAAGTGTTATCAGCACTTAGACAAGTGGCTTCGCAAGGGCTAACTTATTATTTTTTCGAAAAAACAAAACGAAACTCTTATCGATTGCACACGACCAAAATCAAACACGCATTTTACAAATAGAATCTTTGTAAAATAGCTATGCAGAGACAAATCTAAACCAACTGAATTCTTGCCTTCTGCTAAATATGATAATGATTTACAAAATGTCCGCTTGAGAAGTAATAACTACAAAAGTAATACTACTCTTGTACTCCCTCCCAAAACAACCCTCT
The DNA here is from genome assembly GCA_902155825.1 of Timema genevievae. Lineage (NCBI taxonomy): Eukaryota > Metazoa > Arthropoda > Insecta > Phasmatodea > Timematidae > Timema > Timema genevievae. The sequence continues at coordinate 52,410 of CABFWO010003490.1, forward strand.
CCAGCCTAGTTGCAGTCTCACCAGGAATGTGTGTTTTACAACCAAACAAGCAAAGAGGATACAGCGTTCAATGCCTACTACATTATAGTATCATTCTGACAACTCTTGCTTTGGACAAATTATGTATGAGTAGTTATATAAATTTATAAAATATCGATAATGTTTAAACTTACATATACTTATTCAACATAAATGCCTAAAACCGATTCATTGACTAAAAATTACTCAAAAAGGACACAAACCAAGAAATTATTATTTAAAAATACAAAATGCAAAGAATGACCAACTGATTAAACTGTAAAAAATGTTTACACAACTAGGGGATCATGAACATAATTTATGTGTACATGAGCATTTTCTCTTATGTACAAAAAAAAAAAAGAAAAAAAAAGAGAGAGAGATGAAATGTCATCAAAATCTGGGGCCCGCTCATCACAAAGTACCTATATTTTAGTGAGAGTGACATAAAATTTAGACCAGCTTTCAACATTCACCAAACGGAACAAATCGAGGAACTTGATGACCATAAAAGCATGGCCTCAAGCTCGACCAACACCTGAAACATTTCCCGCTCCGCCACTGGTCAGCCCCATTGCGCCGTGGTTTGATCTCACGTCAGCTCCCCAGAACGGAAGGGTGGGAGGTCCGTAAAACAGAGGTGGTTTTTAAATCAGTCGTGAATTATGTAAATCCCCTTGCGATTCTCCACGGGCTGTGGAATGTGCGCACACACTCATGTCTAGGGGCCCTTCGCACTAGGGATCACGAGTTGCATTTGTCATGGACCGATGACTCGCTGCAGGAAATTGTAGGTTTTTACCGAGGCAACAAAATATTGAAATAGTTTCCCGAATCGGTAATAATATCAGCTACTTATAGTTTCCATCTCGCGTCGATACAAGGTGTAGAGAACAAGTAACAAGTTGATACCTTCCATGTAAACAGATGCTAGAACTTCCAAGGTGTAGAGAACAAGGTAAAAGTTGATACCTTCCATGTCAACAGATGCTAGAACTTCCAAGGTGTTTAGGCCTAGAACAGAGAACAAGATGAATCCTTTGTCACCAGATACTAGCACTTCCAAGGTGTAAAGAATAAGGTACAAGACGGCACTTTCCATTGTCACCAGATGCTAGCAGTTCCAAGGTGTAGAGAACAAGGTAAAAGTTGATACCTTCCATGTTAACAGATAGCACATTATTCTCTACCTTGGTTAAAGTCACTTCTTCATAATGTGTCTATACCTTGGTTCAACATGCTATCCATCCTAGTGTCTTTATACCTTGGTTCAACTCACTAGCCCTCCTAGTGTATTTATACCTTGATTCAACTCACTATCCCTCCTAGTGTCTTTATACCTTGGTTCAACTCACTATCCCTCCTAGTGTCTCTATACCTTGGCTCAGCTCGATCTCTCCCGCCCACTCGAAGAGTTCCACCCGCGCGAGCAGGCAATATTAGCGATTACACGGACCCCGTCACGGGCACTTGTAACATACACAGGCAACATTCAGGCACTGGATTGCGGTAGCCATTGAGCATACATCGCCGTGCGTGGGGGAGCTGTCATTCTCCACGTACATGACTGTAGGAGCTGTCATTATCCACGTACAGAACTGTAGGAGCTGTCATTCTCCACGTACAGAACTGTAGGAGCTGTCATTCTCCACGTACAGAACTGTAGGAGCTAGTCATACAAGTAGAGGACTAGAAGAACTATCATTCTCCCGGTACAGCACTAGAGGAACTGTCACTCTCCCAGTACGGACCAGAGGAATTATCACACTCCCAATACAAGACCAGAGGAACTGTCATTCTCCCAGTACAGGACTAGAGGAACTGTCACTCTCCCAGTACGGACCAGAGGAACTATCACTCTCCCAATACAGGACCAGAGGAACTGTCCTACTCTAGTTCGACGCACGGTTTCTGCCAGATGTGCACAAGCCCGACCCAGCCATTCATTAGTTATCTCTCAGGTAATAACAGCTCCTCCAGTTACCAGACGGGAAGAGATAATTTCAAATGTAATATGGGACTATTAGTCGTCACACGCCTTGGTGCTAAAGAGGCTTACATTCGTGTGAGTTCTTGCTTGATCTGTAACAACTTAATGATCATGCAAACTCTGGAATGCCTCTGGGCTTAGAACTACATTGGACCGGAATTACTCATGGACAGAGCTAAAAAATCTTTTATCTGATATCAGATTAAATGCTCACTAACACAGGCTTTCAATACTAAACAAATGATTTAACAGATCTTTAGGTAAACGAATTAACAATCCACTTGGACAGAAGTAATCTGATTACCAATAGCCAACTGTCGTGAAGATGGAAATAACTTTAGTTCCTAGACGGTTCGTTAATCACGTGTCTATTCAGTGATTTTGTGAAGCGGATTGCATCTTCACTTGACGCACTTCAGCTCTCTAAGCAATATCACACTTAGATACCAATGTATGAAATAGAAAGAGAGAAAAGGAGTGAGGTCTTTAGAAATACTCCCTCTCTTCCTCTGACGAGTATACACACTCACTCTAGTATTTGCTTCTGGACAGCATTGTCTTGCATTTCGTAATTGCCTTTTCCTTGTTTCATTTTCTAGATAGATATTTGCTTCCTAGGATTGTTTTAATCTACATCCTGGCGGGAAGATTCATACGGGAAATTTTCGTAAATAAACCATATATCCTGAGTTATAGAAAATTCAAAAAAAAAAATACGTTTACAAAAATAAATATTTCAAGATCCAAAAACTAATTTTTTGACTATATAAGACTATTCTTTAGAATCATTAAATAATTTATGGGTTGTTTCAATTTCAATGTTATTTCTTCAAAACTCAACTAATAAAACGAAAATACATTAACCTTGTGAAATCCTACTTTGACTTGCCGTGACGTCACAGGTAAGCGACGTTTTTAACGACGGCAAACGAACATGACATCTCACTCCAAATAATCTCTTATCGAAAGAAGAAACTACGGCCTCATAAAAACAGTCGTAAAAGTCTCTGGAACAGTAATGTGCTGTTGCACTTTGTGATTGGCCATTTTGATTCAGAGTGGACACTTGACTACCCCTGCGGTTATTAGTGCTTTGAACCGCCTGGTTATACGATCCTTAATTAAGGACGTTGCCTGCATGTGACGTCACAGCAAATCAAGATAGGATAGCCCAGGTTAATGTATTTACGTTTTATTCGGCGAGTTTTAAAAATACAACACTGAAACAAATATAATAAATTAATAATATTTTATAAATAATCCTGCGTTATCAATTAAAAAAATCTTGGAGTAGTTTTATTGTGAACATGTTTTTTTAATCGTCTCCAACTCGGGCTATTTGGTTTATTCACGATAATGTCCCGTAGGATTCTTCCTGTCAGGGTGTTGATTAAAACAGTCCGCAGAAACAAATGTCTATCTATAATAAGAAACAAGGAAAAAGTAATTTTGAAATGCATGCCAATTCTGGTCAGGAGCAAACAGTGTGTATACTCGTCAGAGGAAGAGGGGAGGTTTCCATAGCACCTAGACAAGAGGCCTCGCAGGCTAAGCTTCCCATTTTCTTCCTTTCTTTCTATTTCGTACATTGGTGTCTTAAGTGGGATATTGCTTAGTTTGCTTTGACTGCGTCAGGTTAAGATACAACCCGCTTCGCAAAATATCTTCGAAATTAGGCAACAAGTAGGCAACGTCGGAAACTCACATCTGCTATCATCCGGTTATACTGGAAGCTACGCATGGGAGCGGAGGATCCTCCAGTCAGGTACTAGCTGCGCACACGCCTAAAACAATAATTTGACACCCTCAAAAGTACGAACTAGATGAACAGTAAATTATTTGTTGTCATTCTTTGGGGTCGAACCAAAATAACCGATCTTCCAGGGATATTCTCGAGGGTATTCTATCTGGGTCGTCAGCATTTTGGGCACCGACCAACCTTTTAAACTTCTCATTCTGGCACCGAACCCAAGTCCTCATAACTGATGCCAGTCACCTGTTCTCAGGCACCCATGATTCGTGTTTATTAGAAAGAGTATGTAAATGTAACATATGTTTTGGGAATATTTTCATTGATGCAGAACTATCGTCCCCGAGTATAAAATATTTCAGCCATCAGGCCCATCACCTTCTTTCTCTCTTTTTACAACAGCCCGTCGCCAGAAGATTTGCCGGTCACAGGAACAATATATTTCCCGTCGGTAGTTGTTTATTGCCTTGGCGTAGAAAAAAAAAATCTATAGCCTATGAAAGAAATGGCCTTACTAGAAGGTTCGCCCAATCCACCAGCCCTTGACAGTATTCTTTTAAAATATGATTTCGTCCATGGCTGATCTTGAGATTGGCTCAGCGGAGATCCGCGGGACTGGGATTGAATCCCGCAAGGACATCCGGGAAGGACACTCGCTTTTAGGCAGTCAATCGGTATGCAGGTGTTTTACAACACTCTGACTCGCGTTTTGTTAGTCAACCAAAACGGCACACCAAATACAGTTTTTACCATGAACGATGAAAATTCAATAATCACAACTACGTATCTCAATAAATATAAATTAATAGATGTAATATTAATTTCACGTGAAGGGTAAAAGGGGGAGGTCCAATTTTAACTCAAATTGAATTAGTGCTGCCATCTGTTAGACAATCAAGAGACCTTTCTAATGAACTTAAGTAACACGTGTACACGAGAACTATAAAGACGTACATTTGAGCCGACCTGGATTTGAGCGCGGGACGTCCGGTTAAAATACACCGCGTGCGATTACATAGTCGCCCAACCAAACGGGTCACGTGCCAGACGCGCGCATGCGCTGTCAACTCACGATGCGACCACAAGGGGAGAAACTGTTTCTAACAAGAAACATTGTCATGATGAGTAGCAAGAAACGTGAGGACTGACTTGTCATTTAAGACAATCAGGGTAGGTCCTTCACGGATTTTAACAAGCAGGGCAGGGAAGTTACTTTATTAGAAATATAATTATATAGGTACTCTAGTCCAAGCTGTACGTCTGGGGGATCAACCAGGATCGAACAGCTTCCAGCTGATAGTGATGTTGATTGCTCACTATTTTGTCACTAGAGTCACTAGAGCAATAAGAAGCATCCTCGCTATTAAAAAACTTCGTAAACCTTGATTTTGGTAGGAAGACCGTTCTTGAAGGCCTTTTATACTACCAAAATACTCTTATAATGAATGATTCTGGTACGAAATTGGGCCTTGCATAATACTAGTAGGAAGTACGTTCTGTAAGGCCTGTTATCCAATCAAAATCCTACTATATACAGTGAAACCTGAATTAAACGGAATCGCAAGGGTCCAGGATATTTTTCCGCTAAAGCCAGGTTTCGATTTAATGAAGTTGTGTATATAAATTAAATCAGAGACATGCACGTAATTGAGATAAAATAAAATACCGTACTCATTTATTTATTAATCCTATATAATTTGTCCTTATTGAGTAAAATTTCCGGAAGGGGCAAACAATTTAATTTAAATACAGGTAGTGCTGTACCGTTAAAGGCTGAATTATAAAGGTGATTGACAAGTCGTTAGCGTGGAAATTGGGAAGAACAGGGTTAACGATTATGAGGCATATACCGTGCAAAATTCTGTAAGCAAGGTAACAAACGATCTACTTAGGAGAAAGGAAATATACCTTAAGTCATATTTAAACTCCTCTTATAACGAAAGAGTTAGAGAAAACAAAACTCTGGGTGTGATTCAATGTATTTCTAAACGATGCACTGTGAAACATTGGAAATTTTCCGAATAAGGGCTTATTTTGATTTCCGTTTCCGCATTAGACAGTTTCCTTTTAATCCAGGGAATTTAAATTGTTTTTCAGCCCTAAAGTCACGGGATCGGAAAATATTTCTATTTAAGACAAATCTCCGTTTAATAAAGGGTCAGTTTAAGGCGGGTTTCACTGTGGTAGGATTCTGGTACTAAATAAGGCCTTCGAGAACGGGCTTCTCACCCAAATAATGGTATAGCTACTGTCTCTGGTTGGAATGGAGACGGTCGTCTCCATGGGATTCAAGCATATTCTCGCACACAGTAGGTCCCGGATACTAGCAGCCCAGTCATCTGAACCTCCAGTAAACACACACACACATGAAGGAGGTTTACTTGTTCGGAAGCCGGGTGGAGCTGTGCCAATATTTGACACCAAACAGAAGCGATCAACAGCTTCTCTCGCGACAAATATTGGCTGCCGCCGGTAGTTTTCGCCGTTCAAACCTTCCATTCTATAAAAAGAGCTTATGTCAGCTAAATTGATCGTTCCCAGGCCGGTCCCGTCGTCTTGTTTCAACAACTGCACGTCCAAATTGAACGTGAGGACAATATTTGAGTGGCGCGCAAACTTGAAAGATGGAGGAAGTATTTGACTTTGTTCGTGTTGTTTCTTGTTTGATAGCAGTGCCATTGTCAGCTTTGACATCATCACACGAGTCGGTTTTTATGTTTGAAGAATTTACTCGCTCTGGTATACACCAACATTAGTACAAAGGACTTGTGTGCGGTTCAAATATACCCTGTTCCCTAGAGGGTATGTTAGATATCTGGGGCATAAGGGTGTTGTGTAGGCTTAAGGGTATTTTTGGGGGCCTGAGGATATGTTAGGTACGAGGGGTCTGTTGGGGACCTGAGGGTATGTTGGGGCCTTAGTGTATTTTGGGAGCCTGATGATATGTTAGGGACAAGGAATCTCTTGGGAACCTGAGGGTATTTTGGGGGTGGGGTGTCTGCTGTGGGCCCAATGGTATGTTAGGGCTATGGGGCCTGAGGGTATGCTGTGGATATGAAGGGCCCCCACATACGGTGAGTGTTCTATAGCTTCCTGGCTCTTGCAGGATATTGATATAAGAATCCTGTCCTCGCTTTAGTAGCCATTCATTCATCCAACATTTTCTTTTCAATTCCCTCTTTTATCTCCGCTTTCTAACAATAATTGCAATTGAAGCACACAAAGTTTCTTCTCTATTAAAGGCAAACACAAAAACAGGCCCAGCATCAACCACTCTATACTTCAGATCGACATGTGTATTAACAGCTTCATTTCAGTTAAGACTAATCGTTTCGAAGTGATCATTTCGGACTGATCAGTCAGGACTGAGAGCCGGACTGATCGTGTGTGTGCAAAGCCTCAGTTCCATACAAACTGATCAGTCGGAACTGAGAGCTGGACTGATCGTATGTGGGCAAAGCCTCAGTTCCATCCAAACTGATCAGATCGGATTGATCAGTCATAACTGAGAGCTGAATTGATTGTGTGTGGGGCCCTTAAGGCTATGTTGGGGGCAAAGGATCTGTTGGGGTTTCTGTCATAGCTATCAATACGTTCCCTTTTATCTTTTATTAATTCTGACCTCGGTGGTCTTGGGGTAAAGTGCTCGCATCAGGAACCGATGTTCATAAAGTCTGTACTGCGTAGGAATGGTTTTCTGAAAGGCCCTTTTCCCTACCAGAAAGCTATTATATAGTTGGATTTTGGTAGGAAAAAAGACCTTTAGGAGATTAATTCCTACCGTGAATGGATTATAGGTTCAAACCCAGCCAAGGTCAACAGATGAGCAATAAAAATCTGTTGCACAACCTCCTTCTTAGGGGAAGTGAATCCGTTGGTCCCATGTCAATTGTGGCATGTAAAAGAACCCTGGAATGTATGTTAAAAAAATATCTTTCCCGGCAAAATTGGTAGGCCCTTTTGCTCTTGCTCGTAGAAATTATCGTCTGCTGATAAAACCACTTGATTCATAAAGTGCACGTTAAATACCTCAAATAAATAAAATCAAATATTTTACTGATATCAGTTGTGTTTAGACAAGCGCTCCAGTAACTAACGTTGACTAATCAGAATGTCTCGCAATAATTGTTTACGTTTGCAAGACTTGTTTGGATCAAGGTCAAGCAGAAATATGGCGCAAGCGTATCGATTATTTCACAGTTGCTCTTATTTACTTGTATTGGTAAATATTCTGTTAAATTTACTTCCATGCTAGGTGTACATTTATTCCTGTATGCTTTATTTCTTATCGAAGACTGAAGAGATAAGAGAGTGTAAACATGCCTCATCATGTAAATCTCCTAGAAATAGTACCTATCTCATCTTACCTCCAGAATATCTAAGTTCCCTGAATAATATTATATATTACTTTAAGCCAGGATTACAAGGGAGGAGCTAGCACCGTAACAGCCTTTATACCACCTGCCAGGATTATAAAAAGGGAGGAGCTAGCAATGTAACATCCTGTATAGTACCTGCCAGAATTACAAGGGAGGAGCTAACAAGGGAGGAGCTAGTAATGTGACACCCTGTATATCACCTGCCAGGATTATAACAAGGGAGGAGCTAGCAATGTGACACCCTGTATAGTATCTGCCAGGATTACAAGGGAGGAGCTATCACCATAACAGCTTTTATACCACCTGCCAGGATTATAACAAGGGAGGAGCTAGCAATGTGACACCCTGTATACTACCTGCCAGGATTACAAGGGAGGAGCTAGCAATGTGACACCCTGTATACTACCTGCCAGGATTACAACAAGGGAGGAGCTAGCAATGTGATACCCTGTATACTACCTTCCAGGATTACAACAAGGGAGGAGCTAGCAATGTGACAACCTGTATACTACCTGCCAGGATTACAACAAGGGAGGAGCTAACAATGTGACACCCTGTATACTACCTGCCAGGATTACAACAAGGGAGGAGCTAGCAATGTGACCCCCTGTATACTACCTGCCAGGATTATAACAAGGGAGGAGCTAGCAATGTAAGACCATGTATACTACCTGCCAGGATTATAACAAGGGAGGAGCTAGCAATGTAACATCCTGTATACTACCTGCTAGGATTATAACAAGGGAGGAGCTAGCAATGTAACACCTGTATACTACCTGCCAGGATTACAACCAGGGAGGAGCTAGCAATGTAACATCCTGTATACTACCTGCCAGGATTACAACCAGGGAAGGAGCTAGCAATGTGACACCCTGTATACTACCTGCCAGGATTATAACAAGGGAGGAACTAGCAATGTGACATCCTGTATACTACCTGCCAGGATTACAACAAGAGAGGAGCTAGCAATGTAAGACCATGTATACTACCTGCCAGGATTACAAGGGAGGAGCTATCAATGTAACACGCTGTATACTACCTACCAGGATTACAAGGGAGGAGCTAGCAATGTAACACCTGTATACTACCTGCCAGGATTACAACAAGGGAGGAGCTATCAATGTAACACCTGTATACTACCTACCAGGATTACAACAAGGGAGGAGCTATCAATGTAACACCTGTATACTACCTACCAGGAATACAACAAGGGAGGAGCTAGCAATGTAACTTAGGGACGTGACTAGTCCTTACCCTCTCCTGGTGATGTCGCAGTGATGTCACGAGGGTATAAGGCCGGTCATAGGTTTGCCTTTCAATCGTTCCTCTCTGTCCATTCATGTCTAGGAGCTTGTGAAACGGACAACAACAACCGATCCATTCATGTCTCGGATCTACCCTGGTTTGCTCGTGGGGAGATGGGAGGGACTCCTTCTGGGAGGTCCTGTCTTCCAGCTGACTTAAAAGTACACCCCCTCATTATATTTATTGTTACAAGTGGCCTAACTTTGTTATATTCACTGTTACGGGTGTCCCACCTTCATTATATTTACTGTTACAAGTGGTCCACCTTCATTATATTCACTGTTACAACTGGCCACCTTATTATATTCACTGTTAAAACTGCCCCACCCTCATTATATTCACTGTTACAATTGGCCCACCCTCATTATATTTATTGTTACAAGTGGCCTAACTTTGTTATATTCACTGTTACAACTGCCCCACCCTCATTATATTCACTGTTACAACTGCCCCACCCTCATTATATTCACTGTTACAATTGGCCCACCCTCATTATATTAACTGTTACAAGTGGCCCACTCTCATTATATTCACTGTTACAACTGGCCCACCCTCATTATATTCACTGTTACAACTGGCCCACCCTCATTATATTCACTGTTACAACTGGCCCACTCTCATTATATTAACTGTTACAATTGGCCTTTCATTGCTAGGAACTGGTGTAAAATGATAGGGTTCAAATCCTGGTCAATCCACCCTCTTGCCCCACAAACAGCGTTAAGTCAACAGGAAGTGACGCAGTGGGTGTTGGTGGACCGGAAGAAGGGTGCAAGTGTCGGGTGATATTATCAAGATATTCTTTCTCTCGAGAAACAGTTAACATCTCTCTCCCTCATTTATACGGTTCCTGATATTCTTGTTCTCGAGACACTCCCAGTCAACATTTCTCTATCAGTTGTATGGTTCCTGATATTCTTGTTCTCGAGACACTACCAGTCAACATTTCTCTATCAGTTGTACGGTTCCTGATATTCTTGTTCTCGAGACACTCCCAGTCAACATTTCTCTATCAGTTGTAACGGTTCCTAATATTCTTGTTCTCGAGACACTCCCAGTCAACATTTCTCTATCAGTTGTATGGTTCCTGATATTCTTGTTCTAGAGACACTCCCAGTCAACATTTCTCTATCAGTTGTACGGTTCCTGATATTCTTGTTCTCGAGAGACTCCCAGTCAACATTTCTCTATCAGTTGTATGGTTCCTGATATTCTTGTTCTCGAGACACTCCCAGTCAACATTTCTTTATCAGTTGTATGGTTCCTGATATTCTTGTTCTAGAGACACTCCCAGTCAACATTTCTCGATCAGTTGTATGGTTCCTGATATTCTTGTTCTCTTCTATCACCTCCCTCCTCCGAATCAAGACCGAAAGAATCTCTTAAAGCCCTGTTTGCCTGGAGCAAGGATTGACGAGTCCTGTATCTAAGAGACCTGTTGGTGACGACCCCCTGAAAGTCAAGGACCCGCATCCCCTAGAGCACTCTGTGACAAACACTTTCAGTCCTCCGGTCGACTGGAAAATAGATCTAATTTCTCTCAAGCCATTACACGGACGTTCCAGGTATAATTTCATTACGCTGTCCACTGTTTCTGTTGGCTCTTCAGCTCTAGTTAAGTATAGTTTTATTATAATCTGTTCAAATTATGTGCGTCGTGTGTTTGCATTATGTGGTTATCTCTGAACGAGAGATTCTTCCGGAGCAGCCTCGGGCAGACAATGATTGATCCTGTTCTGGCCATGTGTGTGGGCAAGGGGCACTTTCCTAGACAGTAACAAGACGGGGCATCAAGCCCCCTAACCTCACCTCATGTTTATTAAGGGTATCTGCCCGGTTCTGATCGGTTATAAAACAAATGACGTGGTCCTATAGATTTCGCTAAAAGTAGCAGCGTTCCAACACTGTTTGGCCGCCACTACTTCCTGTTGTATCCACAGTCAACCTGTTGAGAGGAGTGTCCTTGTCTCTACAGCTGCACGTGCACTCTGTAGGGGGGCAATAAGCTCCTGTCACTCAAAGCTGTGAGCTCCATTGTAAGCTCTGAATTCAATCTCATCTTCCTTCAGACAACAACAAATTACTCGACTGTGCTGAGGAACAAAATGTCCGGTAGTAAGTCGCTTTACAGTCAGGCTAGCACGGGACTATCTCAATACAAGGGACTATATCTCCGATACAAGCAAATAAATCTCCCGTACAAACAAATATATCTCCGATACAAGGGACCCTCTCCAATACAAGGTACTATCGCCAATACATTCAAATATATATCCAATATAAGGAACTATATCTCCAATAAGTTACCAAATAGTGATTACATTACATTACTAACCGGCCTCGTGGTGTAGTGGTCAGTGCACCTGACTGCGAGCCTAAGGATCTCGGGTTCGATTTCCATCTGGTACGTTGGGTATTTTTTTCCGAAATAGGAACTATCCCACCCGTCACCAGGGTTTGGTTAGTTAGGCTTAAGTTAGGTTTAAGTGTTTCTACTGGTTCCACACCCTCATACGCGCTACCACCCTCATCTCATCGGGACATGGAAAGAGGCTCCACGGACAGGATGTGCGATTATTAAATTCGGGCTTCCACTGGACAGCGGTACATTAGCACTGGCTAATATTTCCACTACTGGGCTACGTCTGATGCAGCCCAGACGCGCAATACTTATTATATATTAGACTACTAAACAGTGACTACATTACACTACTATATTACTCTCCAGCTACTGACTATAAACACATGGGTAGTTAGTTGTATTCATATCCATACGAAGATTTTCAACGAGTGTGTGTGCTTGTTCCACACACATTCCTCCAGTTGGCAAGTCATGCGCTGCGTCACAGTCCAAGGAAGTTGAGCCAGTTTATTGACAACAAATGTGAACCACCTTGAAGCTTGTTTACCGGAGCTGCTGGCTGGTTTCCCAACATCCCCACAGTGTCCACTTGTTGGAGGGAACCTTTATTTTGTTAGCGAGGAGGATTTTTATTGTTTGAATGTTCTTCTCCTTGGACCCTACTATGTCCTTATCTCCGTCTCCTAAGGAACTTGGGGGGGG
>CABFWO010003490.1:65207-85871 GCA_902155825.1 Timema genevievae
TTTTTTTTCTATTATAGATAGACATTTGCTTCAACGGACTTTTTTTTAATCCACATCCTGATAGGAAGATTCCTACAGGATAGTTTCATGAATAAAACAAATATCCCGGGTTGTATGTGATTTTAAAAAAAAATGCGTATACAAATAGACTACTTCGAGGTACAAGAGAAAGCGACGAGCCAGTTGTTTGTTGGTGGGTGGCATCTTACGTCTGCCCTTACTACACATGTTTCCAGTCTGTATTTGACCACATTTTATATCTGCGCTTTATACCAGTTTCCAGTCTGTATCTGGCCACATCTTATAACTGCGCTTGATACCAGTTTCCAGTCTGTATCTGGCCACATTTTATATCTGCGCTTGATACCAGTTTCCAGTCTGTATCTGGCCACATCTTATAACTGCGCTTAATACCAGTTTCCAGTCTGTATCTGGTCACATTTTATATCTGCGCTTGCTACCATTTTCCAGTCCGTATCTGACCACATCCATTGGGTGGGTCTTATGTAGGTTTCAATTACCCTCTAATTAATTAGATTCCAATCATCTCTCCTCGATTGAATCTTGTAGTCAGTGAGTGGAACACATGTTGAGACTCGTTTCATTGTTGCGAACTTTGAGCTCAATCAAATTTTAGCTTCCATTTAAAATATGAATATGAATGAAACATCGGATAACAAAGGAAATAATTCACAACCTCGTCCAAACACAACGGGAAATATAGAACATAAAACATAATTATTATCATTACTATTACGAATGCTAAAAATATAGAAAAAATCCACAGCTAAATCATCAATCATTTTTAACTTTATACAGTCATATAAACACAGTAAAATAAGTACAGTAAACCCTCGATTTTACGCACTAATTGGGGGTAAGCCTGTTCGTAAAATCAGGATGAAAAATTTAGTTAGTTGAAAAATACAAGTAAGAAATATTTTTTTGCGTTAATAATGCATTTTCATTACAGTTAGGTAAACAAAATTAAGTTAATAATATACACATTAAAAATAGCAGTACAGTCTTTCTTTGCGTTTTATTTTTATTTGAAGTTAAAAAAACATGATGTTAACAAATTTGTCATCTTTTTCTTCTTTAACTGTGTGAAACAAACATATCAATTTTTAGTTGTTTATATTTGTTATGCTGTTTTCGAACCACAACTTCGCTTATTTGTCTTAGATATTGGTAATAAAGGCTGTATTTCCATTTCTGTAGTAACATTCAGATAGTTTAAAACCTTATCTAGCGCTTCTCAAACTTCAGAAATCTTATGAGTCTTTCTTATACAATTTTCATCTTCGTCCTCACCATCTTCACCTTCAGGTCTTGTAGCAGCTATTACATCTTCTGCAATCTCATCCTCAGTCATTACGCAGTGTCCAGGATCCCCCTTGTCTGCTTCCAGCCACTCTTGAATTCGTTCTGCATTTGGACCCATTTCCCCTCCCATCAACAAATACTTTTAAAAATTTTGTCGTTCCAATCCTTCCAAACAAATTTCACCAACTTTGTACAACATAATATTCTTCCATGCGTTAGAGAGAGTCGTGTTTTTGGTATTTTGCCAGGCACTGATCCAATTGAAAATGGCCGATTTAATGGTATAATTACTTATGTTATCTAGTGTACTCTTACCCCTAGTGTCCTCCAGAACGTCAGCAGGCTGTTCAAGCACCTCCATGATTTCTTCTAAAAACTTCCTCCTGTACAAACGCTTGCAAGCTATTATAACTCCTTGATCCACAGGCTGGATAAGCGAAGTAGTGTTAGGGGGTAAAGCCATTGACTTGATTTTTCCATTAGAGCTGCAAAGTATCTCACAGCTTGGATGTGATGGAGCATTATCCAAAAGTAATAAAGCCTTGACTTCTTCCTGTAGGATCATAAGCACTTCTGTTTGGTATCGTCTAACTGCAGGTACAAAGTGGAGGTTAAACCAATCCTTGAATATTTCTTGAGTAAACCAGGCCTTTGTAGAACAGCTGTTGTACAGCACAGGCAGGTCATCCATAATATCCTTCAGAACTCGTGGTCGTTTGGATTTGCCAAATACGACCGTTTTTAACTGGTGACTACCGTCGGCATTGGCACAAACATGAGCAGAAAACTTATTTTTGATTAGTTTTCTTCCTGGAACTGAGGTTTCATGTCTAAAAGCCTGTGTATTTTCAGACAAAGACCTCCAAAATAAAACAGCAGTTTCATCTGAATTGTACAGCTGAGATAACATCAGTACTGTTTCATTTATACAGTAAAACCTTGAATTGCGAGCATAATTCGTTTTGTAAACATGTTCGTAATACAAAGCACTCGTATATCAAAGCGAAATTCCCCCATAAGAAATAATAGAAACTCAGATGATTCGTCCCACAACCCAAAAATATTTAATCTAAAAATGATTAATACCTTTTTTATTTTCGTTATTTAAATGTAACTGTACTGTAATCAAATGTATTTATTAAATTTAATGGTGGCTGGTGTGAGGTAGACGAGAGGAGGAGGTGGGTTATAGTTTAGGTCGACTTTCACTGTCACTAACGGAATCACTGCTATATGTTGGCTCACTGGAATATTTTTCTTTTTGTGCGACTTTAACAAAGAACCTATCCAATGACACTGCTTGGCAGACAAAGCGTAACCATAGTACTACTCGTATTGCAAGATATCGCTCGTTTATCAAGTTAAAATTTATTGAAAATTTTTGCTCGTCTTACAAAACACTCGCAGACCAAGTTACTCGCAATCCAAGGTTTTACTGTAACTCGATTCAACTTTTCTCTGAACGGCTGCACATTACCAAAATCAGCACTCAATGATTCACCTCACGTTTTTCGATTTGTGATGTTGTGTTTCTTACGACAACGCCACAACCATCCACTGCTCGCTGTAAATCCTAATAATTCAAATGTTTAGCTAGCTTTTCAGCTGAAGCCTGAATTTCAACACCTTTTACACCGACACCACTTGTTCTCTGTTGCACATACCATTTATAAATTGCTTTTTCTAATTCTTTCTCTTTTGGTAATTTCAAGTTTTTTTCTTTGATTAATCCTGCTGGTTGAAGGTGTTACATAATATTTTAAAGCAAACCATTTAATTTTTCCCTTAAGCTTTTTTTTATGTCGGACACAGTTTGTTTTGCAATTGAAAATTCCCTGTAAATATTAGTCACTAATATCCCACTTTCTATTTTTTCAATCATTTTTAGTTTGTTACTTGAACTAAGAGAGGTTATTTTCTTTGGTGGAGCCATTTTAAGCACGCACAGTTAAGTAAATATATGAAAATAAATACCTCACGTAAAACACTAAAACACAGCTACAATATATAAACACGTTTCAAAGTACTGTACACGAAACAAGCCTAATTATCCAGGAATGATAACTAAACCAAGCTGCAGAACAACTTAGTGCTACAACTCGCACATTTCTTAAACCAGATGAAACTAATTTTGAGTGGTGTGCCCTAGGCGGTGACAATGAGAGGGTGAGTCATGCCCCCATTTGCAACCCCGGATTTAACGGACTTGTCGACCAATGTCCGTAAAATCGCAAATAACCAAAAGTGTCCGTTAAATCCGAAGTCCGTAAAATCGAGGGTTTATGTGCCATTCAAACTAAAAGTATTTATTTATCAGATCGTGTTTTAATATTTTTGATTGCAACAACATTTTATATCTTTAATAGTCCGTTTGTACACCATGCAGGTCCGGTCTTGTTTGTGATGGGTGTTGAGTGAATGGAAGTTACCTACCTGTGACGTCACGACAAATCAAGATATAATTTCCCAGGTTAATCTAATTACGTTTTATTCAGTGGGTTTTAAAGATTTAACATTGAGACAAAAACCACAAATTCTTACAAAATTCTTAAAATAATTTTACTTTGTCATAAAGTTTTTTTTTTGTATTCTGAAGTGGTTTTTTTGTTTGTTTTTCCGAACCAATTTTTAATAAATAAAAAATCTAATCAAAGCTTCAAACATTTCGGCTTCGAGGTGCACATGTTCGTGCACAGTGGCTACTAATTTTAAAATATTCAGTCCTCTTCATGCGGCAGATATCACTCAATGCTTTTAATAGACAAATAAAAACTTCATTTTATTAATAAAGCAGATAGAAGGATATGAATTTCAGTTACATCTATGTAACTGATTTTAAAAAACCACCAATTTTTTTAAAATTATAAAATATCGTTGTTTCTTTTGTTTTTAACATCGATGTTTTTTATTGGCAGTACATCTCTAGATTGTGTTAGTTCACCACCGGCGCTAGTGTTGCAACTCTATAATGAAGAATCCTGAAAAGAGTGAGTGATACGTCTTGGCTTAAATGATAGTCTTGTTTGTCGAATCCAACTCCTCGGACCGGCCGTGTCGCCCACACGCGTCTGTTGAAAGGCCAGCCAGGTGCTAACCAAGGGGAAAGGAGTTTATTACGGGAGAACAACACAAACATGACAAATAAAATCTACAACTTTAGTTTTTGTTTTCTCTCGCTGATAACCCCGAAAGCCTTTGCAGCTTTTCACAGACACGTGTTTAGAATATATAATTAAGGTGCTAGAATACTCTATCAGAAATTATTAAACGGCCAGAAACCGAGTGGGTTTAAAACGTCACTGGGGGACGCTCTCCGGCAGTAGGAGAACAAACAGGAGAGGAGGAAAATACCAATTGCATTGTAATTTGTGTCGTGACCCCCTTATTAAATGATATAATTAAATCCCCAAATATCTATTCTACGCTCCTTTCGTTTCCTGGCCATTTAGCTCTTAGTGATCAACCAAAATTTGTGGAAATTTGTGTTTTTAAGAATGGAAGATGTCAACGTTCAAACTATGTTTACAAGTCTATATATCTATAGATTCATAGACAATAGTTTAGTGTTCATTCCATTAGACACCAAACTCGTGTAGAGGTTTTGTCAACATTCAACCTAAGAGCGACGTCTACCTAGGCAGCCGACAGTTATCATCAACGGGGCGAAACGAAAGGAATGCAGAGGAGTCTGCCAAAGGACCTTTTGCTCACTTTCTCTTGAAGTGCTAAACTTTTTTTTATGGACTTTGTGGTTGCCAAATTTGTTAAAAATGAATTTACAATTTGTAATTTTCATTTCAGTTTGTTATTGTTTAAACTTTAAACATATAAGGGCATAATCTATGTATATAAACAATAGACCATTTCAACATTATAGATCCATTCAATCCCGATATGTCCTGCCAGACCGGATATGACATGCAGGTTCCGATTTGTCCTGTGTGTTTCAAGTTTGGTTGAAATCCATTAATTAGAGCAAAAGCTCCCAAGAAGCTCTCATTATGAACAGACGAAACCTAATAATGCCCGTCTTTTTCGGTTTCATAAAATAAAAAGGTCTAATGTACATTTTGACTATTAAATAACACACACACACACACCTTTATATATAGTTTGATATGGCAATTTCCTGTCATTAAAATTACGAGAAAACGGTTTAACCGAGCTTAACAAACGATCACTCATTTTAAAAGGTAGTCAAAAATAGTAGCTTTCAACGAAAACTCAATTTTCTTTGCGAATTTTTAGCTTTCCTTTTGTTTGCGCGTAGTGTCTCAGCTGTACACTCATTGTTTGGTTACATCACAATGGAAAACATAATTTGTTGTGTATCGGCAAATAAAACATTTCTCTTTGGTTGTTTATTCTGGTGGCGTTGCAAGGTACAGGCCAAGGGACTATGCCCCTGATGGAACACATCTTTGGCTAATGTAAACCAATGGTTCTCAACCTTTTTCAGCAGATACCCTCCTAGGTAGATAATCAAACTCCCACGCCCCCTTATCTCTATCTGTATTTTGGGATATCTATTTTTAAAAAAAATATAATGATTTCTAGTCACTTCTTAATTTTATACAAAAATCAATGTAACACTGGCAGAATATTGGTAAAAAAAAATAATAACCTATCACTGTTTTGTTTTGATCAGTTCTTGAATATTAGGTCTGATGTTTGACAAGAGCTCGCCGCAAATCACTCTCCACTTCAAGTCGGCAAACGCTGTTTAGTTTTTTTACGAGAGTCAAGAGTTGAAGATTCGGTGGTGTTGCACGTGGCTGCATTGGTAGCTAAGGGCAGCGTTTTTCAAACTGTGCTCCGTGGAGCCTTTGGTCTCCGTCATAGTTATCTCAGGCTCCGTGGGGCAATTTTAGAATATACTTTATTTGTTTTTCACACTATAAAATATCACGAGTAATTAGGATTGCAATTTTTTTTTAAATCTGAATAAAGGACATTTGCCAAAGGTGGAACCATAACATGTTGAGATTTTCCGTTTTTGTAAGATCGTAAAAGTTAACTTTCGTTATTTAATGTTCATAATCTTAGTGTAAAAATTAGTGTAAAGTCTCCAGTATGGGTTTTTTTCTGGTGAAAGTACTTGATTGACCTAAACAGTTTGGGAACATCTGGTTTTGGGGAAGAGCAGAGAGGAGGATTGTGGGGCAAAACCGGGGATTGCGAGCACAATTTTGGCTGGTCACCGACTGTATTACAACTGGCGGGCAGTGTTGCCAATACCGCAAGAAATGTTTATCTTAATTAGTTTGTGAAAGTGATTTAAATAAACAATATCTTCAATTTTATAATACGATTTTTAACGTAATTCCCGAATTGTTAGCTGGGAACCACTGACGTAAACCCTTACAGGCGGCCTCTTTCTCTACTAGGTCTATTCACGAGAGCGATAGTCCCTGGTGCGTGGGATACTCTGAATTATCACGTCCCAGAACAACTCCTAATATGGCCCGCCATATGTGGCTAGTAACACATCCCAACGTTCCCTATGTCCACAAGTCACTCCACCTTTCTTGCTTCGTAACATTTTGAAGCCGACTATTGCGAAGTTGACTGCACAAATGTCAGACCGACTCGCACTTTAATTAGTTAGTTGGCTGGAGAGGGTTTTTAGTGTCTGGAGCCTCTACTGGAGTGATGGAGACGGCCTTATTTGGCGCAGATAATAATTACAACCGACTATAGCGAGTAGAGAAATGTCACTGTTAATATGATGGTGACATGCTCATGTGGCCGAACGATCTAAGGCGTCGCTATCGCAACAGACTAGACCACCGATGACACGGAGAGCGGGGTTTGATCCCATTCGGGTGTACTGACGTTTTTTCTTTAATAGTTTCCCACTTGCTCTCTCTCAACGCAAATGCAGGTACGTTTCCTATGAATGTAACCTTCCTCATCCTAAACTCATTAGCGTAATTAGTGCACAAGCGTAAAGCCCAACCGAGTAGTAAGATGCGGTGCTTATTTATATATATGTGTATATAAGTGTATATACAGTGTGTTTGGAAACTCATAGCCCAAACTAAACAGATAGCTTGTTTGAACCAAAAGTAATACAAAATCCCCATACACTTACATCCGGAAACCTATGCTAATACCATTAAATTGTGTCCAAAGTTTCGGCGTACAGCGCCGGGATTGCAAAGCTGTTCAAACATGCGTGTACAACAGCCACAATTAATAGTAAACAACACCCCAGTCCATTTAGAAATGCAAATACGTTCTGAGGGTCATCATTAACTGTCTTGCATCAAAGGAAGTTCTTGCCATTACATGTGCAGTGCCGCGCACCTAGCCCCTATGCAACTTGTTGTACACTCATGCTTGAACAGCTTTGCTATCCCGGCGCTATACGCCTAAACTTTGAACACAATGTAATGGTATTAGCATAGGTTTCCGGATGTTAATGTATATGGATTTTGTTTTACTTTTGGTTGAAACAAGCTGTATGTGCAGTTTGGGCTATGAGTTTCCGAACATTCTGTATATGCTACCGGAGGTCTGG
Organism: Timema genevievae; assembly: GCA_902155825.1. Classification (NCBI taxonomy): domain Eukaryota; kingdom Metazoa; phylum Arthropoda; class Insecta; order Phasmatodea; family Timematidae; genus Timema; species Timema genevievae. The sequence continues at coordinate 73,057 of CABFWO010003490.1, forward strand.
CTAGGAGTATCGTGTTGTTGGCAGTATCGTGTTGCTGGTAGTATCGTGTTGCTGGTAGTATCGTGTTGCTGGTAATATCCTGTTGCTGGTAGTATCGTGTTTTTGGTAATATCGTGTTGCTGGTAGTATCTTGTTGCTGGTAGTATCGTGTTGCTGGTAGTATTGTGTTGCTGGTGATATCGTGTTGTTGGTAGTATCGTGCTGTTGGTAGTATCCTGTTGCTGATAGTAGCCTGTTGCTGGTAGTATCGTGTTGCTGGAAGTATCGTGTTGCTGGAAGTATCGTGTTGCTGGTAATATCGTGTTGCTGGTAGTTTCGTGTTGCTGGTAGTATCGTGTTGCTGGTAATATCCTGTTGCTGGTAGTATATTGTTGTTGGCAGTATAGTGTTGCTGGTAGTATCGTGTTGCTGGTAATATCCTGTTGCTGGTAGTATCGTGTTGTTGGTAATATCGTGTTGCTAGTAGTATCCTGTTGCTGGTAGTATCGTGTTGTTGTTGGTAGTATCGTACTGTTGGGAGTATCCTGTTGCTGGTAGTATCGTGTTACTGGCAGTATTGTGTTGCTGGTAGTATCGTGTTATTGGCAGTATCCTGTTGCTGGTAGTATCGTGTTGTTGTCAGTGTCCTGTTGCTGGTAGTATCCTGCTGCTGGTAGTATCCTGCTGCTGGTAGTATCGTGTTGCTGGTAGTATCGTGTTGTTGGCAGTTTCGTGTTGCTGGGGAAATGGGAGAGTTCTAATATCTACGTGGTGTTACATGAGGAGGGGTTTGCTCTAAAGCAGGGAATCCCAATCTTTTTAACTCCAGGGCACACTTAGTCCAAGACAATATTTTCACGACACGCTTGTGTAAAGGCTGTAATATAGTACATTTTTCTATTAAATTTAGATAAAAATTAAAATGATGAGTATCGAGATGCAGTTGACAGTAAGTGTATTCTTCTATCGGTGCCCTCATCTACTATCAGACCAAATTGCCTGTTTACTTTAATAATTTAAACAATATTTTGACTGATGTTCTCAGATATTTCAGAAATACTTAAGCCTATCTTAATGACCTGACAAGCTAGCCCAATCACATTTTCACCAATTACATGTGGTTTCGTGTTTTTCGCGATAAATTCAGCAACTTTGAATGATGACTCAGGTGCACTATCGGAAATTCAAACAATTTTCTCCATTTTATTTGTGCCTTGTATTGGGATGATGGTTGTTTGGAACTCACTGGGATGTTTGGTTGTTGGATGCCGCTTCAATTGGCTCAGAATCATTGTTTCATTGCTCAGGCTTTCTCCACAAAAGATACAGATAGAAACTGGTCGGTCACAATCTTCTTTTCAAGTGAAACCTAGAATTATCTAAACCTATAACACTTTGGGAGGCTTAAAACTGGAACTAGTAGTACATTTATTACGAGATGTTTAGTTGAATAAAAATTTTAGGAGATTTTGGTGTGACACTTCCAAAAATTTCGCGGCACACCTGTTGGGAGCCACTACTCTAATGTCTACATGGTGTTACATGGAATTAGGGTGGGTTACATCAAATTGTTACGTAACATAGATTTCATACTAAAATTATAGTGGTGACAAATTAACATTTTTGTTAATGTTTTCACAGTTAATAAACACACTTATAGATAACTTAAGATTCTGAGTTGTATTAAATCTGAGTCCCCATTTAAGGGTCACAAAAGCTTCTTTATGAAATGATATTCACTCTTGATGTGGAAAGTTACGTAACACAGACTAGAGGGGGGAAGGTCAAGCTAAATGTGTCTTCTTGGTATTACGTGGGCGTTAGATAGGGGGGTGGGAGGCTCAAAAATAGGTAAGAAAAAGCGTTAAGTGGTTTATGGGTGAACCCCAAGCTAATGTCCTAATTTGGGAGTTTCACGCGTTGATTGAATGTTGGCTGGACCCGGTATAGAACCCAAGAGTGCTCATAAAAAGGTTAGGGAGGGAGAACGTGGACATGGCCAGCCAATTAGGACGTCTTATAATTAAGATTTGATGGGCCTTCAAAAGGTGGGAACCTGAAAACAACCGACCAAAGCAGTTTTTCCTCTTCTTCCTCTGTCCAGAAGTTGTATACTTGTGAATTTCAAAGCTGTTTTGTAAAGCAGGTTGCATCTTAAGGCGATTGGCCCTTTTCATTTGGCATGGAAATGCAGAGCCATGGGCTCAAATGGTTATCTTCACAAGAATTATTATTGTTTTGCCATTTTCTTTTTGGAAACGGTTGGTTCAAGAGTAGAAGCATGTTTATTAAGTCATACTTTTTATATACACACCTCCTCTATAATTTTAACAGTGATCAAATATCGATAAAATTGACATCAGTCAATAGAAAACTGCCGACTTCATAACAAACAATAAGAAAATGTAACAATTATTAATAAATATTGATACATTATCTTTGAAGGGGTGTTGAAAATAATAGCATAAGAATTTAACTCGTTCTCGAGAAAACTGATATTTTCAAACGTATGATTTTTCCTCAATACTTGTCCGGCAGCTAGCGCCATCTTCGGTTTCCGTGATTCATCTGTTTTTGTTGGCGCGGAAGGATACTTTGGTCGGTTTTGAAGCCACGCCACGCCTTTCGCCCTCCCGACCACCATCCCAGAAAATAGGTTTTAGACTTGCACTCGACAGGGCCAAGGGCCTAACATTGACGCACGTAAGCACGTTAAGCTCTATTGCACTTAGACTCCATTGTACAAATAGAAGGAGTGGGAGGAAAATAAGTAGTTCATCCTGTGAGGCTTCTTGTCCGTGTGTTATTAACACTTCCCCTCTTCCTCTGACGATTAAACACACTCACTCTAGTATTCGCTTCTGGACAGAATTGACTTGCATTTCAAAATTACCTTTTCTTCGCTTCCTATTCAAGATATACATTTGCTTCAAAGGACTGTTTTAATCTACATCCTGGCGGGGAGATTCCTACAGGATGTTTTCGTGAATAAAACAAATATATCGAGTTGTAGACAATTTAAAAAAAATTAACACTTACGAAAACACTACCTATTTCAATATCCAAAAATTAATTTTTTTGACAAAGTAAAACTATTTTTAGAATTATTTAAGAATTTATGCTTTTTTTTTTCAATGGGCGAATAAAACGTAAATACATAAACCTGAGAAATCCTGTCTTGACTTTCCGTGACGTCACAGATAGGCAACGTCGTTAATTGTCTTCTCTTGTAAGTCGTTAATTTGCATGCAGAGCGCCATGTGGGCCGGACCCACAATTAAAACGGAAGAGTTCATTACAAACTGGCAAAGAGTCGGCTTCGTTGGAAATATTGGTTGAAGACTGCGAACCGGCCAATTCTTTTTTCTTCTTGGAATACTGTACCAAGTTCATCTTCCTTCCACCCCAGGCGTGGTTCATGCCCTTCTCCCGCCCTAAGAAAAGCATGAAAATAACGCTCTCCCCTCTTAAGACAATTTTTTTAAGCAAATAAAAATTCACAAAACGGGAATAATTAAAACTCTTTTAAACTTAATAATCGATTAGTCTAATTAATTAAATATCAATATTCAAAGTCACTTTTTAATAAAAAAATTACTAGATGGTAAAACACATCATAATTATTGTTTTTCTAAACTTATTAGTTTTTGACATTAAACCCCAGAGCATGTTATAAAATTCAAACTAAAAACTTATTATAAAAGTCTACAAGTTCACTTTAAGAGCATAATTTGAATATTTAGTAATGCCTGAGAATGAAAACCAGGCAGAGACCAAAATATGGAAACTAGGATAACTTATAACGCAAAAACAATTATTTTTTATTTATTTTAAAAATATTTAAAAAAGCCTTTTGTCTATAATTTCTGTAAGCTCTAGGTTCGTTTTTATATGTATGTTTTTTAATGTTATGATGCATTTTTATCAATAAAGTGTATTTTGTGCATCTTGTAAATTTAGTTTTTGATCTTTGCTTGGTTTACATTTTCAGGTCTTCATTGTAAATTCATCTAGTTTTTGCGTCTTTACGAATCTCCCGCCTTAGAAAACTGCCTTCAGCCCTCCCCCCTTTCACCTTCCGCCCTCCCCCCATTAGAGCTGGCACCGCTCTACCCCAAACATGAAGATGAGAAAATTTCAATATAAACTTTAAAAAAATTGTTTAATTAATCTCACTCTATTAAAATAGTTTATTCGAAGTAATTACACGAACAAACCGAATGCCCCTTATAATGATATAGTCTGTGAGGTTTCAGTCAACATATAATACATGTAATAGTAATATTAGTAGATATTTCCAGATAAGCCTCCACCCGAATACTAATGATAATATAACGAGTACTATAAGCTGAGATAATTGGCTGAAAGTTCAACTATTTACTAAAAGATGACATTCTTCAGTCCAATTATGTAGTAATGATCCCAGAGCTTCCGTTTTATACGACATATTATTTTAATTACACCAATCATTGCTTATAAACCGGATTGACGTCACAAGTGTCTTAAGATGGTTCAACAATTAAACCCCTCCCCCTGGGTTTAATAATGTTGACAAAGTACTCGTCTCTTATCAAGAACGTTTCGATATTTTCGTGTTTGATACCTTAGCTCAGTCGGTAGTTTGTCTGTCTACTGAGCTAGGGGTTCCGTATTCAATCCCGAGCATGGTCGAGAAGTGTATCATTGTTGAAATTATGGTTTCGCCTTTCACAGTGATGAATTAACGGCCAGAGGGTTGGATGTTGTGTCTTTTCTAGATTAAAGTTAGTTAATAGGTCGTGTGATGATACAATCAGTCGGGTCAGAAAGTGCACATTAAATACCTCAAATAAAAATAATAAAATATTTTTTTCTTGAACTCTTATCTTACCCGCTTCGATGGCCGAATGCAATTAGGACGCTATGTCAAACTAATGGCCCTATCCATGATTTTATACGGCCTGCGGATCTTATGATGAACCATCATGCAATGCGATCCTATTTTTTTTTAACGTCAAGGAAATATATATACTTTTGGAATGTGATATTCGGTAATTTTTCATAATTTAGAGAATTCCGACATGTAAGTTTGATGGGTCAAATCTACTGTTATTTCCCCAGGGTTTTAGTATCCCCAGAAATGGTTCAATTTGTGCACCAAATACGTGCATTGTTTGCAGCACGTAATAATGTTAACAGTTGTTTTCTCACACCAAACATCCGAGATATATCGGCTTATAGGGAAACATATATTACTGTCAACAAGATTTTTCAAAAGGTTTTGGCACTAATACCATTGTCGCAAAAAAAAAAAAGTGCTACAAATTTTTGTTTTTGAAAATAATAAAGGGCTTTCTCATTTCTTCTCGTAAAAAACTACCAAACTGGATTTTTTTTTTTTGCCTAGAATAGTTTATTTCATCGCCTGTTCAGGTTATATTCGTATATGATAATTACTCTAATGGGGTGGTAATGGTAACGAAAACCTTTTAGAGGTAATCTACTCGCATTTGCGTGGAAGGAGAGTGGTAAACCATTTAGTGAAAAACCGCCCCCAGTACACCCAACCGGTATTTGAACCCTGAGCTCCCTGTCATCAGCAGTCCGGTCTAACACGAGAGTGACGCCTTATACCATTCGGCCACTGAAGCGGGCTTTGGAAAGTTAATATAGAGTTGTTTTTTTAATATGCGGCCCCCCTTTTCAGTATTTTTAATGTTAAATTTGGCCCTTTTGAGCAAACGAGTTGGACACGCTTGGTCTCGCAGTAGACTACACTGCCGATAACGGGAGGGTTGGGGTTAGAATCCCTGTTGGGTGTACTGAAGATAGGTATATTGAATTAAGTGGTTTTCCCCTATATCTCGCTCCCTATAAATTCAACCTTCCTAATCTCTAAAACCATTAACGTAATTAGTATATATGCGTATAAACCGAACGGGTAGTAAGACGCGGTGATAAAAAAAAATACTCCTATGGTTGTAGGTTCAAGTTGCAGCTGAACTTATATTGGGCCAAGCAGGCGGTACTTTTCGGGGGAAGTTTGAACCTACGTATCTTACGCTGATACACATGTGGTGTCTTTTTTAGTTTTTTTAAATATATTAGTTTATATAACGGAAATGATCAAAATTGACATTCCATTGAGAAAATAAAGTTAAAATCAATATTTACCATCAAATTGTGTGTTACCGTCTTGTGTCAATAAACTCGCTCTAGACAGCATTATGAAGCAATTCTAATTTGTGTAAAGCGGCCGTTTTCCCTCAAAGAGACTCGTCTCCTGTAACCCCCAGTTGTAAACTGGCCCTGACTCTTTATCTTTCAATCCTCCGTTGTAAGCTGGCTCTGAATCTTATCTTTCAATCCCCCGTTGTAAGCTGACCCTGAATCTTATCTTTCAATCCCCCGTTGTAAGCTGACCCTGAATCTTATCTTTCAATCCTCCGTTGTAAGCTGACCCTGAATCTTATCTTTCAATCCCTCACTGTAAGCTGACCCTGAATCTTATATTTCAATCCCCCACTGTAAGCTGACCCTGAATCTTATCTTTCAATCCCCCACTGTAAGCTGACCCTGAATCTTATCTTTCAATCCCTCACTGTAAGCTGGCCCTGGTGCGGTTGTGTCCGCCGTTAAGGAGAGTACTAGATTTATTAATATAGCACCGCGTCTTACTACCCATTCGGGTTATACGCTTACGTACTAATTACGCTAATGGATTAGTAATTGGGAAGGTTGAATATAGAGGAAGTGAACCCGCATTTGCGTGGAGGGAGAGTGGAAAACCAATTAGGGGAACCCCCCACCCAGTTCACCTGACAGAGATTCGAACCTCGATCTCCCCGTCCTCGGGAGTCTAGCTCAACACGAAACTAGTGCGTCAGCTAACTACGCCACCGAGGTGGGTGAGAGTACTAGAGAGTGCAGTAGTAGTCAGAAGAGAACTATAGAGTGGGGTAGTAATCAAGAGAGCATTATCGAGTGCAGTAGTAGTCAGGAGAGTACTATAGATGGCAGTAGTAATCAAAACAAGGTGATCTGAAGACATCTCAATTAACAACGACCACGTAGCCTCGAGCTGGTACTTCCGGGTCTATTATGGGCGATCTCTCCACTTCCTCGGCGGACATTCAGTTTGACGGGGGCCCCTGTATTGACTTGAGTCCTCTTTCACGAGGGCTTTGGACTAAATCTTGTGTGATCTTTACACTCACACACATGCACAACCTTGAGTAGGTAAAAAAAACAACTTGATTCACCTTAAAGAGCGGTAGGTGTTCACTCTAGGGTCAATGACCTGTTTGATCTCCTTGAGCCTGCCTGCCACAACCTGGGCGCAGTTACCATATTCTAACTTCGAGGATAATACCTTAATTTGACAGGGGAAGGGGGATAAAGAGAGTCCTTAGTACGACAACAACATAAGTCAAGGTTGATCATGTGTAGGAGGGGACAATGGCTGTGAGCTGCACTTCCATCGCGGTGTTGTTTATGTTAGATGAACGGCACACCATATTATCTACCGCGTGGGGTACCTCTGTCGTGCAACATCTCATCAGCCAATAGCCGTGTTTTCGCGGTTGACCTGGTATCGATGTTAACAACCACAAAGTTTTATCGGTTGACCTGGTACCGATGTTAACAACCACAGAGTTTTCTCGGTTGACCTGGTACCGATGTTAACAACCACAGAGTTTTCTCGGTTGACCTGGTATCGATGTTAACGAAATGTTTATAACCGAGATGATATCAGAGCTCAGTTTGATAACGCTTTCCTTGACCAGACTAAACAGTATGGTGTCGACCAATGAACAGAGATTACTAACTAGAACTATATGGCGCTAAGTAGGTATTTAAAAACCGTTTAGCTATGGATAAAATAAAGGGAGTACTATATGATCCAGGCCTATTTAATATTACATAATTACTTTGTTTTCTAAGTTTATTTGTGGTAAAATATGTTTAGCTTGATATGTTGTGTAAATATTATGACTAGTCAAAATAAGCACTAATCTAACTAAGAATAAAATTAAATAGCTCATTTTCCGTCGATTTGCAGTCTATGTAGTAGGATTAGGATTGCATAAATTCACCTACCAGCGGTTAGATCTACTCTACCCCAACCACCATTTTTGTTTAAGAAAAACATCTCAAATTCGTTTTCGTACTTAAACTTGGCCAGAACCTCTTGGTCGATAACACTCGATACCAGGTCGTAACCAAGTCAGTCGCGAAAACTTTTCTATTGTCACTAGCGGTATTTATCACTGCGCATGAGCGAAGAGACGAGAATCTCGGGTCTGTGTATTGCATTACATATTGTCTAGTTTATTAAAGTAAAAGGCATTTATTGAGGGGGATTGACACACCTGGGACTTACTGAAGTGGCTTGGCGTCTCCAACACACTGAGACAGTGTTCAAACATGCCACGTGCCATGGAAACCAACAAGTGCTGACTCTTTGACCCACACAGAACTAAGAACAACTACTTAACTGGGTAACACTTTTCAAGGGCCTTTGGTTTGTAACTGGCTGACAAGGAATTAGGAATATCGACAATATATCGATGTATATTTAATATAAGTATTTAATATATCTAACTACGCTTTAGGGCTTGGGCATCAAAATAAATTAACGATTTTTTTTCTAAATGTTTATAAAATTTGTCTGCAATTTTAATCAGATAGATAAAACTTTACAAAGTAAAAAGATGTTGCAAATATAATTATTACAGAACAACAGCCGTTCCATTTCGACCAAACCAACGTAATTCACTGTATCGGAAACAACCGGTGTATCGATATAATCTGATCGATACAATTATTAAAGTTTCGATATATACCTTGTGATATATCAAATGATAACTATCTCGATATATTAGGGAAAATTTCCATTCCGACCAGGGGTGCCTTGGTGGAACAAACTAGAGAGAAACCGGGGAACAATTTGAAAGACTACCTCCACTTTCATCCCAGCACCCTCTCGTCAGATCTTAACAGACGAATGATAAAACCAAACAGCATTAGTAAACTAAACTTTCAAGCTGTTAGATTTATTCTAATTCCTGATAGCTCATTAAATTTTAAAAAATAATTAAAAATAACGAGCTAAACCTTGTCCAATTAATGGGACATTTAAAAGACATGCTTCAAGTTGTGTTATAATAAATGCTGCTCACCTGTTACTTTTACATTCTAGGACATGCTAAACAATCCCAAGTGTATGTGGGCGTGTGGTGTTTAATACGGTGGTTCAACAGCTCCGACAATTGTTTAGCAAGCGAGTCCGAGGTCACAGTCGCCTGTCCTAGCGGACGTGGTGATTAATTATCTCGAGCTGACTAATGGGGAAACTTGAGGCTGTGGTTTTACCTCCTTCTCTTGGTCGTTTGGTCCATTGAATGTTTTATACAGAGGCAACAATTGGAACTATCATTTTTACCACTGGTACAATCCATATTTAATACAATACTGTAGCTTCAAAAAATGTTGGGAACGTTGGATTTTATTACGCACTAGCAGAAGTACGCGGCGTTGTCCTTGGTAACTACACAATGGATTGATTACCTCTGACAACGCTTTTCTTTGCTTCAAACAGACTTTCTCCCGCTTTTAGCTTAAAATAGACATTTACTAAAAACTTGTAAGATCTGTGAAAATAAATAATAGGTCTATACATTGTTGTAGAAACACTACACCAAAGATCATAAATGAAATAATATACACTGTTATTTACTCTATGGCATTAGGAACTAGGAACACTTAGAGAAAAATTGAGAAAAGAGAAACATCTTTGTCCACCAAAGAGCATAAGAATCAAATTCATTTTCAAATACCTTTAAAGAGTTTCTGCTTATAGCTCAGAAATTATTGGTTTTATAAACATATATTTCAAATAAAATATTTTTATCTTTAATAGTACTGTACTACAATTTTACAATAAGTTATTTCGTACCTCAAATAGTTGTGAAGAAATTAAAAAAATAGGAAAATTTCCCTGATGTAAAGTACCCTCAAAGTAATTTTCATGAGAAAATAAGAATTGCCATCTTGTTTATAGTGACAAACTTTTCTAGACATAAATTTTAATCAAAATCGTTAGAGCGAATTTTGAGAAAATCGATTTTTTTTTCTCTTTTTACTCTTCAGTAAACTACCCTTAAATTTAGGGTTTGATATCTAATTCTAAAAAAAAACCTTCTGAAAACCCCAGATATCAAGTTTTAGCACAATCGGTAAAATAGTTTTGGTTCTAGCCTGAGGTACAGACAGCGGCATTGCGAAAGCAAATTTTTTTTGTTTCAAGGGTCATGAAACGTCAACATCTATCAAAATCTTGAGTTCGATTTTTTTTTACGCTCACAATACTTTCTCTCCGAGGTGTCGAGAGAAAGTAAAAAACTCTTAATTTTATTTCTTCTGACCCAGTTTTTAATTAATTAAAGAAAATAAATCAAAATTTTAAAATTCCTGCTTCGAGTTGCACATGTTCGTGCCCAGGGGCTACTAATTATAAAATTTCACACCTGCGTGCTGTAATATATCGCGCAACGCCTATGACAGACAAACTCTTCATTTTATTAATATAGACTATAGTTAATATAAAATAGGTACCACAAAAAGAAGTTATATTTTTGTATTGGAAGGACGTTGTAATGGCGTTACCATTTATTTTTATTGTTATCAGCTAATTATTTAATTGATAATGGTAATTTAACACTAGATTTTTTTTAACAACTAACTCTTTCCCAGAATAAATTACCAACTTGCAAGCGGTGTGATATCACTGGAGGGCAGCATTTATATAGCTTTGAGTGTTTATTGCTCCTAGTATTAATTCTTCATTATTGTTATTTACATTTATATTTACATTTACAAGACTACTCAGGAATAGCTTTACGTTAGAAGATAAACAGGAAATAGTTATATTGCTTTCGTGAGCTCGTGTCTAATACAAGCGTTAAAGTCTTCAATAAGCAGTTCAGCTTGTTTCAATTATTGGCGGCTGGCATTTCTTCTCCCAGTAGACAACTTAAATACGAGTATGTGGAAATATCGCCCGTAAGCTTCCAGCAAGGCGGTAGGAATTTTTGCTACGTGATTAATAATAATAATAATAATAATAATAATAATATAATGTATTTAGCCGGAAGACCCGATGGAAAATATTAAAATACTAAAGGTTAGGACTATGACAGACGTAATTTTGGATTTCGCGTGAATTCTGTTCTCTTTTTTCTTAGCACCTTGTCTTACTACCTGTTCAGGCTATACGCTTATGTACTAATTACGCTAGTGAGTTATGGATGGGGAAGGTTGAATTTAGAGTAAACGTGCCCGCATTTGCGTGGAGGGAGATTGAGAAACCATTTTGGACAGACTACCCTCAATACACTCGACTCGGTTTCGAACCCCGATCCTGTCAACATTGTAGTCTAATACGAGAATGATGCCTTAGACCATACAGCCACCGAAGCAAGTTGTTGTTCCCTGTTGTTATTATATATATATATTTTATTTTTTTTATTTTACAAAACGGGAGGTAATGCGATTTGTGTTCATATCTCTGACATGTTATCAGGATTTATTTATTTCAAGTCTTGGACTCAAATAATCTATAGACCAAAACTATATCTCTAACGCTAACCACGTAATTTTGACGTGCTGAATTCTGCCACATCAAATTTCAGTTTTAGGAATTTTGAGAGTAAGGTGCTAGAATAGTCAAGCAGAAATTCCTAAATCCCGGAAACCAAGTGTGATTATAACGTTCCTGAGTGGAGATGTCCTTAAGTAGGAGAACAAACAGGCGAGGAGGAGAATACAAATACCAATTCAGTAGAAAACTTTTGCTGTGACTCTTCCCCCTATCAAATTACAAGTATTGGGTGGAGGATTATTTTACAAACCTAAATATTTCAAAAATAGATTCCAAGCTATTGTCTGATAATTTAGAAGCATTTTTACTATTGTCAGTAGAAAATAGAACTATGTTTTAGTAAAAACGACGTAAGCATCGACAATGTAGCAGATATGGCTTCAGGATTAAATTTACTAATACAGTAGAACTTTATTAATTCGAAGTCTAGGGGATATCTAAAAAAAAATTCGAAATATTCAAAATTTGAAAAACCATTTTCATGAGTATTTATTCAACTGGTACACAATAAATCAATAATCTCAAAATATGCTACATTTAATCCCACACATTTTATATATGCTCTTTAAAACACACATACACAATAAATAAATACGTAAAAAAAAACAAGGAAAATTCAAACTCAGACTATATTTTACATTCTTGTCATATTGGGTGGTTTAATAAAGATCGTAAAGTTAGGTTTGAAAAGAGTACAAACTCGAAAAAATTAACATTGTATATAGGCTTCAAATTATCCAAATATTTCCTTCTAAAGTTCGAATTAAATGTTAATTTTTACCAATTGATTTAAATATAAATTTCATGGGAATCCATGGTGGGTTCGATTTATCCAGTTTTTCAACTTAAACAATGTCGAGTTAGTCAAATACTACTATATTTAAAAAATTTAGATACTTAACCTCACCATTGCCGTTCACACTGAAACATAACTTAAGTGATATTTATTAATTAATATAGTTGTAGTACCGTGCCGCTTGAAACCTGCCAGTACACCCTGCTGGACTTAACCTGCCAGTACACCCTGCTGGACTTAACCTGCCAGTACACCCTATTGGACTTAACCTGCCAGTACACCCTGCTGGACTTAACCTGCCAGTACACGCTATTGGACTTAACCTGCCAGTACACCCTGCTGGACCTAACCTGCCAGTACACCCTGCTGGACCTAACCTGCCAGTACACCCTGCTGGAC
>CABFWO010003491.1:0-39560 GCA_902155825.1 Timema genevievae
TCTCTAGGATCCTCTATTCAAATTGTTGTAATGTAGACTGGTCTCTAGGATCATATATTCAAACTGTTGTAGTGTAGACTGGTCTCAAGGATCACATATTCAAACAGCTGTAGCGTAGACTGGTCTCTAGGGTCATATATTCAAACTGTTGTAGTGTAGACTGGTCTCTAGGATCCTCTATTCAAACTTTTGTAGTGTAGACTGGTCTCTAGGCTCCTCTATTCAAACTGTTGTAGTGTAGACTGGTCTCTTAGGATCCTCTATTCAACTGCTGTTCCTCTTTAGCGCCCCGGGTAGCAAAGGGACGGGACGGCAGAAATCAATACCTGAGCTCTCACTCGTGGAAGGTGAGGCGCGGGCCGAGGGCCATTGACCCATTTGACTGGGGCACAATGTATCGTTGTTACTACCTCATCTCCTTGAACTACTCCGAGGGGTTATATTGAGCACTTGACTGCCTCACTCAGGATGTGTTTGGTCCTTTTTTTCTTCCTCGGCAGCAATGTTTTCATTTCCTTGCTACCAAAACTACACGGTTTGAAGGAATAGTTATTATATGGTTTGAAGGAATAGTTATTATATATTATATAGTTTGAGAGAATAGCTATTAGATGGTTTAATTAAATAGTTATTACAGGGTTTGAAGGAATAGTTATTATATGGTTTGAAGGAATAGTTATTATATATTATATAGTTTGATGGAATAGCTATTAGATGGTTTAATTAAATAGTTATTACAGGGTTTGATGGAATAGTTATTACAGGGTTTGATGGAATAGTTATTACTGGGTTTGATGGAATAGTTATTACAGGGTTTGATGGAATAGTTATTACAGGGTTTAATGAAATAGTTATTACAGGGTTTGATGAAATAGTTATTACAAGGTTTGATGGAATAGTTATTACAGGGTTTGATGGAATAGTTATTACAAGGTTTGATGGAATAGTTATTACAAGGTTTGATGGAATAGTTATTACAAGGTTTGATGGAATAGTTATTACAAGGTTAGATGGAATAGTTTTTACAGGATTTGATGGAATAGTTACTACAAGGTTTGATGGAATAGTTACTACAGGGTTTGATGGAATGGCTACTACATGGTTTAATGAGATAGTTATACATGTTTTGACTGAATAATGGCGTGCCCACCAATGTCTACAAGCTGATACTCTCCAATGATGGCCTAGTACCCGGCACAATAGTGCCCTGATAATATATTCATGAAAGAAGAGCCTGACGTCGCTAAGGAGAGAAGAGGTCTCTTCTTGTTTATAGTTCTCCGAGCGAATGTAAACTGTGTCCGCGGTTCCAAAATAGACGGGACTTGAGATGAGAGGTGACTCGCTCGCTGAAATATTGATGTGGAGATACCTCGTGGTGGGTGCTTGCCACCTTGGAGCACAAACAAACACGCTGACAGATAGAGACCAACCGCCACCACTAATGACGTCCAGAATGTCAGATAACTACTTTGGCGACAAAACAAGAATTTAGAGGATGATAATATATTCTGAATATTAGATTACAAAGGTTACAGCTAAATATGTATTGAAAGCTTGATTTGGTTATTACGAGTGTTGGGCTAGCACATGAAGTTTCTTTCTGTTACTGGCATACTGTAAAGTCCGTGAGGATATATGAAGGGTGGAAATGTCAAACCTTCTAATTACCCTTTTTTTCTGAAAATTGTATTTTGAATAGCTATGTTCTATGTGCCATAATCGCCGTAATTTACGTTTGTTCAGAGTGCCAATAGGCTTTAGAAGTGGTTCACATTGATGACATTAGAAAGTGTTAGTTGTACACATGCCACTGGCATTTTCTGCCAGCTGTTCCAAGTGCAGTGCACAAAGCACTTAGAGCTTAGGATAAGTATGGCACTTAAAACATTCATAGCTATTATATTTTATTTTTTTACTGTGGTACAATAATTAATTAAATAAAGCAACCATTTTATGATATAGTTTAGTAAACAATATCTGGGTTTTTTTCCAGACAAAAAATTAATCCAAGAACTTTTTTTGTCTTTCCTGTAATTTTTTTATTTTTAACACTTAGAACGTTTGTCATTTTCGCCCTTCTTATAAACTTGTAAACATAGTTTAAATTTTGACAATTCCCACTATGTAAAGTAAAAAAATTAAATATATTCTTTTAAATTGATCGTTAGGACCTAAATGCCCGGGGAACAAAAGTTATTTGATTGGAATAGAAACGTATAATGGATCTTTGTGAATCTATTGATGTCATTTAATAGGAGGGTCAAAGCACATTGTGCTGTCAATTATATTTTCCTCCTCCCCTGTTCTCCTACTTCTCACTACTAAACATTCTACGCTAATTGAGGATTGTTTTAGTGGTTTTGAAGCTACATAACTGTCATTACCATAAGAAATACATCTGTGTGAGGATATTTCCCTTCAAGTAGGCCCTTAAAGCGTATTTATGAATAAAACATGCGCGTTTACGCTCCTCTATTCGTTCTTCGTGATCGGCATTTCAACATGAACCCCCAGTTTGTCTAATTTGATGATAGGTCCATTTTTCAATTGTCTCGTTGTATGATGTAACAATATGTTTGTTGGTCTGCGCGCGTCTGTCAGACCGAAAATCCCTTTGGGAACAAGTTTCTTTCGACGCCAGCCAATATATCAACCTGCAGGGTTCACACTCAACTGATTGGATTCGAACAAATGACCTTCCAAGTCTTTTTTTGCGTAATGAAAATTGAAAAATAAGCCATTTTTATTTGTATATCTTAGATAAAGTGTAATTATTTACATCTACGTATATATTAATTGTTCGTTAAGCCTGGAATTATCTTATAAGCTGAACCATAGTGGAGCCATGCAAGGTAGGCTACCTTACAGGGTAAATGAGAGATACACTTGATGGTGCTTGGTGAGTTAGTATATGTCAGGACCGGCTCAAGCATCATTTTGGTCCAAACACGTCTTATGACCTTGGAACGAAATAATTACAAGGAAAAAATTAATGGATCTCCATCTCCATATTCGTTGTTTCTCTTAATTATTTCTAATGCCTTTAAATCGGACAAATTTAATTTTATACAGGCCTAGTTTTGTAATTTATTATTATTATTTAGCACCTCGTCTTACTACCCGTTCGGGTTATACGCTTAAGTACTAATTACGCTAATGGATTAGGAATTGGGAAAGGTTGAATTTAGAGGAAGTGAACCCGCATTTGCGTGGAGGGAGATTGGAAAACCATGTAGGAAAAACCACCCCCGGTTCACCCGACCGAGATTCGAACCTCGATCTCCCCGACCTCGGCAGTCGAGCTCAACACGACTAGCGCGTTAGCCAACTACGCCACCGAGGCGGGTCTTTTGTAATTTAGTCTGAGAGTAAAAGTTCTTTTTCATCTAAAATATCTAAGATAAATAATATTCATTGCAATTTTTGAAATCGTTTATTAATCTAACTCCATGGCATGATCCCGCAAGCGAGCTATACTGACCAAGCGGTTGCCGCCGTTAGCGATGATAGTGCCAACATTTGCGGATAGAGAGTATCTTGTGGTCAGCACAATGAACCCTCCGGGTGTTGATCTCAGATTTCTAGACTGGAACTGCTACCTATTTATTCACGTAGCTCCTAAATTATCGTGACGAGGCTAAGCTCTACCCTGTTCCAGACCCACTGATTCACAGAAATGTTCTAGAACGTAAGGGATCGAACCCGAGACCTCTGTATATGTATCCAGGAGCTCTGAACACTAGGCCTATATCACATAGGTTGTCCTTGCGTAACTTAGGTCATGTTACATTTATTCTTATATACAACAAACCCGTTTATCCGAGCCACGATTATCCTGAAATTTCTATCTAACCGCAACACACTTTCGACTAAAAATATTGTATTGATAGTCAATGAAAAATTTTGATTACGATCATGTCCTGCCAAAACACAGGACTGTAGCGCTACAGCGATTACGATTATGACCTTCCAAAATACTGGACTGTAGCGCTACAGCGATTACGATCATGTCCTGCCAAAATACAGGACTGTAGCGCTACAACGATTACGATCACGTCCTTTCAAAATACAGGACTGTAGCGCTACAACGATTACGATCACGTCCTTTCAAAATACAGGACTGTCGCGCTACAGCGATTACGATCATGTCCTGCCAAAATACAGGACTGTAGCGCTACAACGATTACGATCACGTCCTTTCAAAATACAGGACTGTAGCGCTACACTTTCATAATAAAGATAGGCCTTATTTTGTATTTTCTCAAAACAACGAATTAGTATTATCATCATCATCATTACTCGTTCTGTATCATATTGCAAATGTTTTATTTACATGAAAATATTGCGTATGTCCCATTCTTTACATTCCTATCAGTGAAATATTCCCAAAATTACGGATTATCCGTAATGCACCTGGCTGGTTTCATCAGACCTGAATAGACGGGTTTCGAGCGTGTTGTAAGCCTAACAAACATTGACATGAGGAGAGCATTTCTGTAAATATTCTAGGATAGCAAGTAAAATTAAAGACACTAAACGTATCACTATTTTTTTATCATCGGTGGTGTGGCCCTACGCACCCTCCAGCCATGCCAGTTTTTAAAAAATGTCTTAACTTATTAAGTTTTATATGTTCTTGCATAGCTTTTTAATACACGTTATAAAATTTAAAAAAAATTAGCATTCTAATTTTAAAAATTAATTATATAGAATGGCAAGGATCTGACAAGTCAAGAAATGACTAGATCTTCTTTAAAGTATTCATACGTCAAGTGATGTGCTCTGCAGTATGGTCACTTTTGATCATTGTTTTTTGATGCCTATAAAATATCAATAATGGTATAGATACTTTTTTTAATAATAATAATAATAATAATAATAAAATAAATAAGTGTTTGTATATCATCCAAACCTTTCTTTTTTACTTAGTTTGTCACTGTAACACTGTTTTTCATCCAGCCTATTAACTTAACTTTACCTAACCTAACAAACACAAGTGACTAGTTTATTCACCCCGTCTTAGCGAACGTTCAGATTACACACGTACATTAATTAAGTTAGGTTAGTGTAATTGGGACTAGGAAGGTATAATTTGAGAGGAAATATAGCCGTGGAGAACGAGAAACCACCTTCTGTACACCTGACTGAGTTTTGAATCACCGGTAAACCAGAATAAATGAGTTGGACATTTGCATTTTTTTAAAAAAAATTTCAATATCTATTGAGATTATTAAGCTCCTGCCGTACCATGGGGCACCCCACTAACCATGATAAGAGATTGGGAAAGTTGGAGTCACGAAATAATAAGAGAACCTATATTTATTTAAATAAACCGCGGTGATGTTTCCAAGGTCAGCTGGGTTGATGTAAGCTTGAGATTCTGATACAACATCTTATGGTCCCATTCATCGAACAAAGGCTGGATGTGGGTGGGTACGGACTTGGTGACATTATTTATGAGTTTTAAACAATAACCTTCAGCTGGCTGTTGGCGTTGTCATTTTTAATGTTATATATGTTATATATGTTATATATGTTTAGTCAAGAATAATGTTTTTAACTAAAACATTGATCCTGTTGTATTTTTAATTTAATTGTATATGACCCGCCTCGGTGGCGTAGTTGGCTAACGCGCTTGCTTCGTGTTGAGCTCCACTGCCGAGGATCGAGGTTCGAATCTAGGTCGGGTGAACTGAGGGTTTTTTCTAAATGGTTTTCCACTCTCCCTCCACGCAAATGCGTGTTCACTTCTAAATTCAACCTTCCAATTCCTAACCCATTAGCGTAATTAGTACTTAAGCGTATAACCCGAACGGGTAATAAGACGCTAAATTAAATTATTATTGTATTTGCTATAAAAAATCACATTCCTGGTAAGGGGAGGGAGGCTTTAATCCTGCCACCTTCTTCTCACAAGTGGCTCCCCCATTAACTACACCCTGCGCTTCTCTTATGCTCCTGCCTGCTTCGGTGGTCAAATAGTCTAATAGTCCGCTCACACCTGGCCGAAGCGAAGAGTAAAGAATTATTATACTCCATTCACGGTAGGCATTACTCTCTGAAAGGTCTTTTTTCCTATAAATATCCTACTATATAATAGATTTCTGTTAGGGAAAAAGGCCTTTCAGAAAACAATTCCTACGCTGAACAGACTTTAGATTCAATAGCGTCGCTGAGTAGTTTTGTGTACTCGGTTATTTCCGGACATGTTCGAGGACATTCGGTAGAGCAGTTTCATGTTTGTTTTGTTTGTAAGGTGAAGCTTCAATGGAACTAATTACTTTAGTTCAGGGCTACGGATTTATTTACAGTAAAAATACGACAAAAACTATAGGAATGTTAACATAGAGAGAATTCATTGGAGGAAATCATTAATCAAATACAAACTTGTTTTGCTTGCATTTATTTGAGTCTTAAAGTTTGTATACAAGAATATATGGCTCAGGACAGGATCTAGCTCTGGAGGAAACACCATTAAACAACAACAAAATCTGTTTTTAGCCTTTTCACATTATTTTTTTCTTTCAAAAATTAATTGTTAAGGACAAATCTTAAAGATATTATTCAAATAAAGAGATTTTGTCATCACGATAAATTAAATATGTTTAAAACTAAAATATCAACCATTAGTAAGTAAGTAATATTTTGTCATAAATAAATAAAAATGGATTAAGTAAGTTTTTTTTTTCTTAATATCTTATCATGACTGACATCAAGCGAGCAAAAAGAGATATGTTTGTTATTGCAAAAATTTGTGGGGTGTTAGCCCCTGTCGCCCTCCCTTAAATCCAAGCCTGGTTTAGTTACATTGTCGTGTTAGTCCAAGATATAGGCCGGGTTTTATTTACCCCTGATTGCCAAAAGCGACATTGTGATTTTTGGAAAGCCTACCACTTATATAATCAAAATATGGCAGTCTTAGTAAAAAATCATTGGTGGGGGNTCAATATGGCTGCCATGTCATGTTTATATCAAGGCAATACATAGGGTCTAATTTTTTACTTGTTAATCGTAGAGTAAATTTTTTTACTTGAAGATAATTTAATGATAAAACTGGTTTACTATGGCAAAGTTTTATACATCATGTAATCTTTTGCCGTTTTTTAAATGTAAAACTTCAAAAATCGGTATTTTTACCATTACATGTATTTACCACTCGATGCCACTAAAAAACTAGCACATCACAACAACAAATGGATATAATTAGTTTATTTATTGAATCACTTGAGCTTAAAATATTATAATGCATTTTAAACACTGTTTTTCTAAAAGTTTAAATAAGAAGTTTAAGATAATTTTCATGGAGTCCGAAAGCACATTTTTGGTTGTCTTCTCTTAGTCATCGCTTTTATCTCAGTCACCACTGTTTGCATCCTCTTCATCATTTTCCATTTCAAGGTATTCAAGGCACATAGGTCCTTCAAACCACTGAATCCTGTAATTCTAATTACACAAATACTATCCGTGTTTTAAGGGTCAATACCTTGGTGTGGGTTTTGCTGATTAGTTTTCTTCCATATCATTGCAACATTACTTCCTTTCAACTTTTCACCAATAACGGCATTTTAATAGGGAAGAATAGTAAGATCAATGCTTTGTTTCTTCTTTAAAGGTCGTTGTTCTTGTTTAGGAGCACATTTTATTTTTAATAGACTATCTTGATTGTGTTACTGACGTGAAAAATGTTGGTCTGTACAGGGAACAAACATATTGCTCAGCGTCATTGAAAAAGTCATTTTTGTGATCCGCTGTTTCTCCCAAACCGGTTAAAAACGTCTCGTGGGCTGCATTTTTATACATTATCCTAGGAGGTTTAACCCTTCCTTGTCTTTCGAAAGCTGCTGTAAGGTCCGATCAAGTAAATGCGTGGAAGCCATGTAGAGCCGTAGCCAAACCATCACCAAGTTCTTTTGCAACATTTGTAACGTCAATAAACCGCCTTGTGTTATTTGAGGTTAGTCCAATTTCTATCCACATGTCTCAGTTTTGAAAGTGACTTTAATTAGACATTATCACAACAATAATGTCCGTGTCATTGACTCGAACAGGGATGTTCCTATCTGAGCTGTGTTGTGCTATGACAAACTATCTGTGTGATTGCTTCTTGATGACGATACTATAGTCCAGGAAGTTATCTTCAGACCATAACATTGTTTAGTGCTATATATTGATAGCATATGCTTGGAGTAGTTATATTGTGAAAGAGGCCGGTATTTTGGTCTAGTAGCAGTATTCCTGGCTATTATTATTATCATCACCGCGTCTTATTACCTGTTCGGGCTATACGCACTTAAACTAATGTGTAATGGTAGGGTGATTGTGAGATGAAATGGAGGACCTACAGTTTAACCTGAGATCCGAACCACGGTGGAGGCTTGGCATTCCACACATTCACAAGTTGTGATCAATACGCGTTTCGTCAGAGGTGAAGAAGGAAGGGTTTGGCACTCAGATAAATCTGTGCCGGGACCGAGGATTGAACCCCGGACCTCCCAGCACAGAAGTCTGACACCTTACCCCTAGACCACCAGGTCATCCCGGGCTCGAATCCCAAAGGCACCATGGTTATTTCTCCCGAAGGGTAACTAACTGTACCAGGTTTCAGACTTCTACTGGCACCACATTATAATCACTAAACAAGGTGTCTTATCATCCGGGAAGACTGGAACTAGGCGGAAATTTGAAGTGGTTGGGAAAAAACAGGAATAAGTCGGGAATTTGGTAAATTAAAAAAAACGTTAAAATTTATTTTAACTAAAAATATGAAATATAATATTCATTAAATCAGTAAATTACAATGTAATCAAACTTTTTTTGTAGCTGTGTAATATATTTTATAATTTTATAACACATAGTAGACTATATTAATACAAATAAAAAACATGTTTATTTAAATTTTAAAACTTATTAATAATAAAAAATATTAGAAAAAAACATAGGGGGTGTAGAAGAGTGTGACATACTTTTGAGTCTGGAATTTTAGGAAATGATCGGGGGAACTTGGGGACAAATTCGGGAATTTCATTGGTCAATTTTTAGTATACACGATGTAAATTATCTCATCGGGCAGAAATAACCGTACCTACATGGTGTTCCAACCTAAATAGAGGGTTACATATCTATCACTACCAGAAGACCAGGAATGTCTGACCGGGGGAAAAAGATAGAGAGAAAATGTGAAATGTACATATCTTGGTGGTTATACCTTATATTCAAAAACCCTGCGTTTTGACTTTACTCTCCGCTTGCATGTGAGCCCGAACAGGTAGTAAGACGCGGTGTTAAAAGATAGAAATAGTAATCTTGGCCCTCCTCCCGAGTCCGCGGTAAATTTTCTCCTTGCTCAAGTTTCATCATTCATTCATGTCCTCTTATCGTGGTCTGCTCTTTGGTGTTGACGAGAGGCCGTGAGACAAAGACTGCTCCTTGCCCCTGGGGCCATAGTGACACTCCACCCGCCATACAGCCTGCCATTGTAGGGGGGAACCTCCAATCTTCAGAGGAATGCTCTTTTACAAAATACTAACTTGTTGCACTCAACAATGATAACATTTCACTATATCGTTATTGTTATTTTATCAATATTAATAATATCTATTGAAAGTGACAGCTGTAAATTACATTACTTGACGTATGAATATATTACAGTAGAGATGATAACATTTTTGTCAGACTTTAGAAACCTGATTTGTTGAGCTTCCGCAACATTCAGAAGAAAATATAGTTTTTAAAGTATTTCATTTTTGTTTTGCTGGTGTGATAATGCCTGCAAACTGGTGTCGAACCAGTGGCTTGTCTTATAAACAAACAACACAACAGTAGCCACATTGGTGACCGGTATGGTTTACCTGTGACAAGAAGGTCGGCGTTCGGATCCCTAACTTCTCCTTCACATTCAAACCAGACTAGACGAGCCTGGAATTTAATCTACGAGTCCACCGATGTGGTCCCCCTTTCCCCCATCATTTCTAAGTTTTATTTTCTCATGCAATATTTTCACCGCCTGGATATTACAGAACTCTCAAGACCGTCCATAAAGCACTAACCAGAGCTTTAACCGCTCGCTGTAAAATTGGACTTTCGATATTTCGCGGCTCTTGAGGCTGCAGCCCCTGGTATGCTATTCAACCCGGCGCGCATCTGTGCAGGAGAAGTTGCGTTAAGGCTAGATAACGGCGCATCTACTGTCAAAGACTACCGTTGTAGGAACCCAAACTGTGGTTCGCGGGCGTTTGCCAACTATGAGTACGATAAAGATCCCACGAACTGAGCCTAATAATATTAGAGAACCCGTCTCTGAGAAACATCAATCGTATGCCTTGAGGCAACATGTTTGCACACGTTTAGGTCAGGCACATTAACAAGACGATGTGCTAGGAATGAGGAAGGTTGAATTTAAATAAATTGTACCCGCACTTGTGGAGAAACTATTTGCCTCCCCCTTGATATACCCGTCATCTGTAGTCCAACCTCTAACGTTGAATATACACACAGCACCAATGAGTCAGAATAGGTCGAGATGGATACATGCTGTTGCTGTTGTGCTTCCCTTTTGGAAACATTATAGCATGCCCTTTTGCGTGTACCTCTCTTGGGAACTCACCACGGTCTGAAGCAGGCGGGCCTCCCAACAACACATTCAACACCCCTAACGGGAGTGACGCACTAGACCACGCGACCATCAAAGTGGGTAGCCGGGAAGTTAATCCTTAGCGTCTGGTCCTGAAATGAAACAACCAACGTAGAGGGGAAAGGGAAGTCCTTGCCCTCCTTAGGGCCGAATGTCAGCCATTAGACCTGAACTGCCTGTTATACTGGGAGGTTGGTTGAATCCCGAGACTAGAGTCTTGAGCCACCTCCTTAGAAACAATCCAAACAGAAGTGGCTTATCAAAACTTACGAAATCAGTCTGATAAAACGGTTTGCCCGGACGCGGAAGTGCTGGTTTGTTCCTTCTGGACGCCGTGGGAAGACAGAACACTGAGCACGTGTTCGCTGGCGCAACACTTTGCCTCGGATTCCCACTTTCCTCGCCGCAGATTGGGCAGGGGCAGGGAACTGTGTCGTTTAGGTATTCTCTCTTTATGATATAAAATATTAATAATTTACTGCAAGTTTGTCATCGCGTCTTACTACCTGTTCGGGCTATACACTTATATACAAATTACTAAAGATTAGGAAGGTTGAATTTAAAGGAAGTGTACCCGCAATTGCGTGGAGTGAGAGTAGAAAACCAATTGGTAGTGAACCACCCTCACTACACCCGACCGGGATTATAACCCCGATCTCGTCGTCAGCAGCTCAGTCTATTGCGAGAATGACGCCTTAGATCACTTGATCACCAAAGTGGGTTACTTCAAGTTTGAGCTTTAAACGAGATTGTTCTGGTTGTCCTGATACTGCCTTCAAGTGACGTCATACAACGTTGCAAAAATAAAATAGCCGAATTTTCATAGAACGAACCTTATTTGTTTGTTTAGCACCGCGTCTTATTACCCGTTCGGGTTATACTCTTAAGTACTAATTACGCTAATAGGTTGGGATTTAGAAGGTTGAATTTAGAGGAAGTAAACCCGCATTTGCCTGTAGTGAGTGTGGAAAACCACCCCGAGTTCACCTGACCTATATTCGAACCTCGGCAGTCTAGCTCAACACAAAACTAGCGCGTTAGCCAACTACGCCACCGAGGCGGGTAACCTTATTTGACAGCTAGAAAAGGGACTAGATCTCCCGCATGTCATGTGATCTACAGCTGTCACTATTGATAAATATTATCAATACTTATAAAATGACAATAATAAAATATGTTTGTATTTTACGAAAGTTCCTTTCTAACAAAACTACCTGGCTCACAGATAAATTAGCCTGGTTTTTACAATTTTAGTAGCCTACGTGTGAGTAAATCTTTTAACTTTTCGAGCTGTCACCTAATATGTTCCATCCTATGAAAATTAGAAAGGTTTATTGATAAATACTTAAAATAAAATATTGACACGTGCAGAGAGAGCTGTGTAGTCCCATCTCGCTCGCGGTGCTGTCTTCTATTGATAGAGGAAAATGTCCATGAGTGCTCGCCACCCATTCTGAATACTCACAAATCCTCTCAGGAATATCACCGGTGTGTATACCATCATTCCCCCTATACTTGAAAGATGTCATGTTTGTCGCTCGGAACATATATTTCTTTACATCTATCAAGTGTTGGCATGTCTCCCTGCACCATGTGACACTCTTTGAAAATAACAGAGTATTCTTGAAGTTTTGTGATATATCAGAAACTGAATGCTGGTTCACAATGTATTGGTCCTTCCTTTGAACATCATCGGTATAGTAGTCAGGCCCAAACTAAAAACAAAAATAATACACTCTTCTAAACAAGGTTTTGTGCTTAATATACAATCGGCCTTTGGCATCCTTTCATTACATTTCAAAATATTTTAGGCCAGTTCAAACTGATATGTTATAATCCTTGTACCCGGAGTAAAAGAGATACTAAAAAGTTAAATGTTCATAAGATGATAGCTAGAAAACAGGTGGCGTGTTGGTAGCACCTTTTGAAAAATAGGAGGCGTTAGCACCCGCCTAAAATAAACCCTAAGTGTCCGCGCCTGTCGGCTGGTCAAAACCTTGATACTAGCAACTGGGAGTCACTAAGAGGACGTTTATCTTTTGTTCGGTCTTGTTTCAGAACTACTATGATGAAAGAATGTTAGTAGGCTAGGTTAGGTTAGGTTAGGTTAGTCATTGACCTGATATCTCTATTCTGCCGAGGATAAAATAAACAAAAATTAAATAAGTTTGAAAGGAAATAGCATAAACAAATTTTGTAAATACAAACATTTACCTTTAGAGCAATAAGAAGGATTTTAATATAAAGAGGAATGCCAGGCCTCCACCGTGGTTCGGATTCCACGTTAAACTGTAGGTCCTCCATTTCATCTCACAATCACCCTACCATTACACATTAGCGTAAGTGCGTATAACCCGAACGGGTAGTAAGACGCGGTGCTAATAATAATAATAATAATAATAATAATAATAATAATTTAATATAAAGTGGGCGCAAACACACACACGGTTATTTTTCCCAGGGCGTGAACACACACGAGCGCAACTAACACGGAGCCAGAAAACAAACTAGATCTACTTCTCTCGTATTCATTCGCCAGGTCTTACAATATGCAGCTGTTACTTTTGATAGATATCTACAATATCTATAGAATAGTATCAATATTATAATGAAATCTTATCAATGTTGGCTGCAAAAAAAAGTTTATACTTAAATAAAAAGATTCTATAAAAATTGAACCGTACTATGATATGCTTTGGCACTGTTAGTCATTGTTTTGTTGGCAAGCCTTCAGAAAGAGTGGTTTATTTCTTAATAATCTTTAGATATCTTTCCACAATATAGTAGAATAAAGTACAATTAAAAAAACCTCTTATAAATGTTCTGGCAACTGGTTCTCTGTGAAACTTTGGTCAGAATCATTTGACTAAATTAAAAGTTTCAGGATAACACGCACTTTAAATATTATAAAAATACAAAAAGACTCATATATTAGTTTTTAACTAAAAGGGGTATTTACTTACTTATAGCCTGCATAGGTAAATATTGACATTTCTTAGTTTGATTCTAGGACAAACAACCATACCCCAGAACTTTAATTTGCAACTCTTGAGGGTGAGGATACATCTAAACTCATAGGGATAACTTTTAGGCTACGGGCAAGAATCGAAACCAAGACTTGTGAATCAGCGATGCATACACAATATATACCGGTCTCAAAGTGTCTGACAAAAAACGAGACAAATGTGTTTATAAATCATGAAAATAAGGGGGGAGGGATATGTGGGGATTATCTTAATTTATTACAAGTTGGCCGGCCATAATGTGACGTCATCTCTCGGCCAATCATGTCGACAGCTTTAGCCCGCAAATACCAGCACAGGTGTTGCATGTAAAGCTCCCTCTATTAATATACTCGGCCCATCTACACAGGATATACATTGCACCACCTGTTAATATCGCCATAGACTATCTTAGCTAATCATTGCACACACACACACACACACACACACACACACACACACACACACACCACTCTAAAACAGGGGTGTCTCCCAGTCATAAAACCCACGAAATTAGCTTTCAAGTCATGAGTTCTTTGTGCAGGTAGGAATACAGTAGGCCTATATATATATATATATTTATAATTATATATATAATTATAATTATATATTTATAATTATATATATAATTATAATTATATATTTATAATTATATATATAATTAATTATAATTATATATTTATAATTATAATTAGCTAGGGGTGTGCGAAGTCCACTTTTTCAATTCAAAGTGAACTCGAATCAAATATATGAAATATTCTCGAAGCCGAATCGAAGTTTAAACTTTTTTGTTAGTTTTTTACACTAGAAAAATATATCATAATGTTGTTTATTAAACTTTATGTGTTTAAATTAATTAGAAAATATTTCATTGTACCTATTGTTAATAATATTTTTCATTTTAATCTAATAAATCAAGCTATATTACAACTAACAATTCAATTACTTAGGATTTTTTTCTAAATAAATATTGTTTTATATTATATATAAATGGCAATAATTAACCATAAATCGAGTATTTTAGCTGTGAATATTTTATTGACGAAGCTTCGAAGCAGGAATTATTTTCGAAATTAATTCGAAGCTGACATTTGTTGAGAAGTTTCAAAGCTGAGTCGAAGCTTCACGCACCCCTACAATTAGCTAAAAATTAGCAAATTAGCTTACATTTAAAACTACTCCCCAGTGAAAATATTGTTAGGAAATCAAAATTTTATGAAATTTTTGAATGAAATTTTCAGTCTAAGGGGATATTTAATGATCCCTTTTAGCACTTTTTGGTTATTAATATTTATGTATAGGTCTTGAAAAAATCTTGAAATATGGTTTACATAGTTGGGTAGGCAACCTGAAAACATGTATCATGATTTGAATTTGTGTGACTATGAAACGAAATGTAAGTATCCGTATGCATCTCTAGGCTGTTGGGGAGTGTGGTAAGAGTCGGGCTTAGGAACGTGCACAGTTTGTGTGATTGACTCACACACAAGTTTAGGATTTAAGTTTAAATTTGTGTCAAATGCACCTGAGATAGTTTCCCAGCCTCTCCCTCAACCTGAGATAGTTTCCCATTCTCTCCCTCAACCTGAGATAGTTTCCCATTCTCTCCCTCGACCTGAAATAGTTTCCCATTCTCTCCCTCGACCTGAGATAGTTTCCCGGCCTCTCCCTCGACCTGGGATAGTTTCCCAGCCTCTCCCTCGACCTGAGATAGTTTCCCAGCCTCTCCCTCGACCTGAGATAGTTTCCCAGCCTCTCCCTAGACCTGAGATAGTTTCCCAGCCTCTCCCTCGACCTGAGATAGTTTCCCGGCCTCTCCCTCGACCTGAGATAGTTTCCCAGGCCTCTCCCTCGACCTGAGATAGTTTCCCGGCCTCTCCCTTAACCTGAGATAGTTTCCCGGCCTCTCCCTCAATCCACTCCAAGTAGCTAATGACTGTTGTGTTGAAAAACCAAACCACAGGATCGTGTCTTCAATAGGACGATGCCTGGATTAATTATCATATAATGCTGCCTTAACTTGAAACAAACACGCCTTTTCAAATTATATTTTGGGGGAGCGATTGTGTAAACTCATAAAAACTTTATCGGCAAAGTATTTTGTACCCTTTTACACACATACCACTCTACTAATTGAGCTATTCAGGTTCTTCCCCTTGTCAGGTTTCATTCAACTATATAAGACCCGCTTCGGTGGTTGAATCGTTCAATGCGTCAACTCTCGCAATAGATTGGACTGTCGATGACAGAAATATCATAGTTCAAATCCTGGTCAGGTGTACTGAGGGTGATTTTTCTTACATGACCTTCGTCTTTTACTTTTGAGCAAATTCAGGCACATTTCTTCTAAATTCAACCTTCCTAACCCCTATCCTATTATTAGCATATGTAGTATATGTGAGTTTAACTAGAGCAGGTAGTAATACACGGTGCTTTTAATAAACTATTTTATAAGCTACAAGCGAACTGATGTAGCTAAGTGCTATCGCCACTAGCTACAAGACCACTCTACATTACAGTAGTGACATTAAACTGTGAAATTAATCTGCCACAGTGGGAATATTGTGTTGAAATAAACTTTTCTCAACTAGTCTTCTTAAGCTCTAGCTGCTATCTTTGTTATATAACTCCGCTACATAAACCTCCCCACAATCCCTTGAGAGTCTTTCCGCTTCCAAGTTTATATCAAGTGTAGAGTACATTGTCAGAAGCTTCTTACCAACAGGACCGCCTCAAGCATAAGTTTGTGCCCAGGCGAACTTTCATTTTGGCGCCCACTCCCCTCTATCACATAGCTTTGATCCAAACATTGTCTTATGACCTTGAAAGGAAATAATTATATTGCTAGTCTTATTGCTATGCAAATTATATCAGATCACTTTCTTACACTCTTCTTAAGATCTAATGGACAAAAATATTAGGGTATTATAATTTCTGTAGAAAAATTCACGAGAAGATAAAATGAAATAAATAAGGCCTTCAAATTATAATTTTCACTATAACTAGATTTTTTTTAAGATAGCCTCATTGGCATGGCGGCCCATTGGGCCTTGAGCCCCTTGTGATCGCTCGTTTTTCCTGCTCCAAGAGGGCCCTGTTAACAAATAATTGCAAATCATTTGTCACAATGTTAATGCCATTTTAATAATATAAAAGAAAATACATCATGTGGTATTGTGACGTCAAAAGAACCATATTAGAAGAGTTGATGAAAGCCAAAGAATGCTCTAATGATTATTTTGTATACCACACACAAGATTAATGGTTTAATTAACATTTGAAATGTAATCCCTCCACATTCCTTAGTCCTCTCAACTAGCTTATGAAGACATTTCATCTGCCTGGTCTCTGACTTACTTCACTGTTATTAACTTGAGATATATCCACCCTAAAACACAAGTTTGAAAATAATGCATTTAATAGAAGACTGTGCCTTTTTTTCAACTCTATTTAAACCCACTTCGGTGGCCGTGTGGTCTAAAGCGCTACTCATATAGTAGGCTAGACTCCCGCTGATGGGGTGATCGAGGTTCGAATCTCGGTTGGGTGTACTGAGTTTTTTTTACAAAATGGTTTTCCACTCTCCCTTAATGCAAATGCGGGTACACTTCATTAAATATTATAACCTTCTTAACCCCAAAAATTATAAGTGTAAATAGTAAAATAGCATAAGTGTACAACCTGAAATGGTAGTAAGACGTCGTGCTAAAAAAAAGATCCTGTTTGTTATACCCACAAATGGTCTAGTTATTTTACACTTGGTGATCCAACATAACTTGTGCTACGCACATGTACGGACACAACCCCTTTTCACGACCTTAACTCGCACACGCCTTATTCACGGCTACCCACCGCCATCTCACGCACCGACTGTCCTATAGTCACCAGTCTCGCCAACCTCACGCAATAAGTTTCAGTGAGTCTCTTAACATGTTTAAATTGGTCTAAGTAGTCATTCTCACAATAGGCTGAATTGCCAATGACGGTGAGATTGGGGTTTGAATACTGTTCAATTATACTGAGGGTGTATTTATCCTAAATAGCTTTCCACTCTCGCTCCACGCAAATATGGGTGCACTTTTCTAATTCAACCTTCCTCATCCCTAACTCATTAGTATAATTAGTAAATATTTATACAACCTGAACAGACAGTGCTAAAAAAGGTTTGGTTTTCATTTTAAACTTAAAAAAAATATACAAAACTATAATAATTTAGTAACTTGAGTTATGGATTAATTAATAAAATACTTCAGAGCTGAATACAAAGTGAATGCATACATCTCTACCTGGGAGAACGTTAATCATAAAAAGAGCAAAGAAAATGAACACATTAAAAAGATGAACGAATATAATTTTATTTTTAAATCCCTAAAGGGAAATATCTGGACACAAGCTGAACTAACACAGAAGTGAAATACTCAAGAAGCAGAAAAAAATGGAGAGCTGCAAATAAATTGTTTACAGAAGCAAATGAAAGATTCTGCCATATAAAGCTTTAAAGAAGAAAAATTTCCAAACAATTGCAAGATGCAAGACGCTTAAGGCATGCTCTAATGCTCTCTGAAGGGCAGCACGAGGGAAAATTCCATCACGTACTGACCATTTGGTCACACCATTTTGTTGACTGAGCTGAAGGGGTGGTTTGTCACATTTTGTTGAAACATAGTCGAACAAAACATGTTTTAATTACTATGGGGAATAGAAATTGCAAACCTAGATAAGGATTTTTAGAGTTACATATGCGCAGAGACATTACTTTATGGGGGGCTGGGTGAGAGTCCCCCAACTGACCACCGGATAATTGTTTACCAAGTAAGCCTTAAAAAAAAAAAGATGAAGCAAACAAGCTTCAAAATAATTTTTAAAATGCATAAAAAATAGAACATTTAAATTTTTTCTAAACATATTTAGCTTTCTCGATATGGGGTATATAGTCAGGGAAGTTTAGACGTTCGGGTCAGGGAGGATTCAGAACATAGTCTTCCTGAAATTTTGTGGGCATTCTGTAATACAAAACCACCCTCAAAGGAGACAAATAAATGCCAGCTAGGTTTAAAATAGCCATTAAATGTAAAAAGGTACCGTTTTGTCACCTTGAACCTCTGTGGGAACTGTGATGAGATGGGAGACATTGCCAAATCTTGCTCTGCCCTCTTGTCAAACAACCAAACATGGCTGGTATCAATCACTTTGCGCAACCTTGAGCAACCTTTGCACACCTCGAGGTGTGATCATATAACATCTCAATATCAAGTTAGAACAAAATTCATCCAATCATTTTGGCTGTAGCCCTAGGGACAGACGGACAGAATTGTAAAACCCTCCATTTTTGATTCGAGGGTACATAAAAGTCAAGATCCATCATAATATCAAGGTAAAAAATTGTCTCTTAAAATAATTAACTTGTATGAGCAAGTATTATTATTATTATTATTATCACCGCATCTTACTACCCATTCGGGTTATACACACTTACGCTAATGTGTAATGGTAGGGTGATTGTGAGATGAAATGGAGGACCTACAGTTTAACGTGGAATCCGAACCACGGTGGAGGCCTGGCATTCCTCACATTCACAAGTAGTGATTAATACACGTCTTGTCAGAGGTGAAGGAAGGGTTTGGCAATCAGATAAATCTGTGCCGGGACCGAGGATTGAACCCCGGACACTCAGCACAGAAGTCTGACACCTTACCCCTAGACCACCAGGTCACCATGAGCAAGTAAATATTCTGTAAAATTTAAATTGATCCCATCTTCAAAAAAAGATGGGAGTAATTTGTTCTTATCTAACCTAATTTTTGAATGTATCAACTTTGCGCCGGTGGAGAATCGGTCACAATCATCACTTTGTGAATAGAGTGTACTGCAGTTGATGGAAGGTCAGGGTTTGACTCTCGACTGGGTGTACAGAAGGCTGTCTATCCTAAATGTGTTTCCACTCTTCCTCCACATAAAAAACATATTTCCTCTGAATGTTATGAACACTAAACAATTTGCCTTAGTCCGATTTTTAGAGTAAGAACCTTATATAACAGAAAGGCCACTATACCTTCTCTTATGTATTAATATATCAAATCATGTCATCTACATAGGAGTGGACTGGGCCGCGGGGATACCGATTTGATTTGGGCTGCCACAAATACTTGACCCTAGAATATATATATTTATTCAATTCTAATTTTCTTTTATTATATTTTAATCTAAAGTTCCAATGAGTAAGTTTGAGGTGCCTGGAATACATCGGTTGTGAACACTTAAGATGGCATTAAATTTAAAAACTTCCCTTTTGTTGTTTCTTTGTGTTATTTATAAACAAATGTAAAATAATTTGTTTAGTGAACTACACAATTAGCAAGTAGAGGATCATTTTACAAACTTAAACACATCAATAAAGACACCCAGTAATTGTCCAAGCATTTAGAAGAAGGTTTGCTCTGATCAGTAAAAAGTAGAAACTGATCATCAATAAATGTAGCTGAAATGGCCTTGGATTTACTGCTAATAATAGTAATAATATAAACACTTCACACCACCCTATCACCTTACACTGAAACAAAGCTTCAGTGGTAGATATTATAATATATGCTAAGGACCATCATATTTGTAGTCTTGGGCTGATTGTAATCTTCCACTTCACCTATAAAATAATAAATATAATAAAATTTAATCAATGTTAGCAACAAACAAATACACATTTAATTTGTAAATAAAAGTCCAATTGTGGGTTACACACACAAAAAAGTGTTACTAAAAAATCTACCAAATACATCAATAATTTACATTAGGTTTCTTTGTGTCAGTCCAATTAAAAAAAAAGTTTACCTTTTTTAATGAAATGTCAATTTAGTGTAATTAACTACATACTACTACAACTACAAAAATACTATTATACTTCTATACTACTAGTCCTATTATACTACTACTATTTCTACTACTAGTATACTACTAGTACTATATATACTATACTAATGGCAGAAATGTATCTGTTACAGATAAAGCAGTACGAGAAGTTGGAGTGTGCAGACGAGAGGCGGAAACTGGCCAGGGAAATTTACGACAACTTCATCATGAGGGAACTTTTAGCGCACTCGCACGTCAGTACGCCATTTTAAAATTCACCATTGTCATGTGGGGTAGATCATAATCGTGTAATATTTAAATCTAGTTCACTTGTGCTAAAGTGCATATTTACAAAATCAAAATACCAAATTAACTTTGAAATATTGATTGGTTATTGTTACTTGCTTAGGAAAAAAAAAAACTCTTTCGGGGCTGGGAGAGCAAAACTAACAGGGGTAATTTCACACACAAGCCAAAACAAATGCTGTAATATTTATGAATATGAGATATTAAACTGCAAGATTTAATTAGTAGGCCTTTTCATGGAAAGAGGAAAAAACTGGAGAACTTTCAGTACTAGAAATAAATTAAGTATCAATACTTTTATTTTGATACCAAATTTATATATATATATATATATATATATATAAATGTTAAACTAGAAACTAATAACCAAATTAATTCTTACATGCGTTTCAGGACTATTCCAAGGATTGTGTCTCACATGTACAAAAATATTTGATGAAAAACGAAGTTCCAGTAAATTTATTTGAGGTGAGTATTGTTTATTTTTGTTTTCATAAAGAGGTTTATTTAGGGGGATTCATGCACAATATACATTGGTCGTGGGCCAAATTGAGTTCCAAATGAGTAAATATTATAAAATGACCCCCTACTAAGACACTGAAATATATCTGCTTTGGTTCTCAAGAACTCACTTGTGAGTAAATATTTCCGGTGTTAAAGACCTATGTAACCGTTTGCTCAAAAACTGCTATGTGATAAAGAAGTATGTACATGAGTCCTTTTAACGCACTAGAGAAGCAAAACATTACTATTTGATGTGAGGCAGAAAACACTTTCTCAAAGTGAGGTGGGGAAAAAGAAAATAAGGAATCTTTCAGACAAGGATAGCACAGTTAACATTTACCTTTGACACTATAGGTCAAAGCCCCATCTTGTGTTTTTTTTAAACTAAACAAACATAATTGGGAGGCATTGGTTTAAATCCCAGCTGGGGATACTTGATATCTACTTTATTCACTTTACCTACAAATGAATTTGTAAATGAAAATATAGCAACTAATTTATTTGTAAGTTCATTTATTCAAGTTTCTATGACATATGTAAATATACTAGGAAAAACTGACTATGAAAATTATCTTTATAATAAAATACTTGCTACCCTGTATCAGTGAGTAAAAGAATAAACATCAAGCTCTCTTGGTCCGGTTTCATGACTACGCGAAAGCTTGGGCTAGAATCCCAGCTGGCTGTTCTGCAGGTGATTTTACCAACTAGTTTCCCACTCTACGCAAATTCGGGTAAACTTCCACTCATTTCTAGCTTCCTCATTACAACCACAATAGTGCAATTAAATGTGGATAGCCCAACCGAGTAAAAATACGAGGTTCAAAATATGCATTTGTTTATTTCCTCTAAATCAGGAACTCTCAACCATTCTAGGCTTGCGGCACTCTTATAAGGATTTTCTTAAGCATTTTGTTATCCACATTTTTTATTTTTTATAAAAATTAGAATATATTAGAGTAGTATATTAAACAATTAAAAGTGTTTTAATTTTGTAACTATTTAAAATTAAAATAAACATCTTTACTTAAGCCCATGCTGAGTTAATTGAAAGTAATAAATAACAATAACACTGAATGAAATACATAAATATGGTTATTGAGTAAAAAGCTTTGGAAATCAATAAATGAGCACAATAACTAATCACTATGTGAGATCAATAAAAAATTAGTAATATGTAGTAATCAAAAAGGAAACAATTATTGTCTCCCATCATGTGGGATGGTTCATGCAATTCAGAGAAACACTAACAGACTAAACTTTCTTCTCTTTCTTTATTTTCATTATTTTGCAGTAATATAATTATTTTCTTAACATTTTCCACCCACAAAATCTTGTGGCACCCCTGGCCGATCTCACAGTACCCCTAAGGGACGGGTTACACAGGCTGAGGATCTCTCCTTTAAATGGACTAAAGGATTTCATTTTGTCAACACAATAATTTGATTAATTGACTACTTTATCATATATTTCTTGCTGGCGCTCATTGCGGATGTTGCTATTTAAAACTCATAAGAGACTTTATCATTAATTAATAAAAAGTCGGGGTTTGAATCCTGGCAGTAGCAAGGCATGGCCATTTTAAAAGTGTTTACTAGATACCTATAGATGCAGCACTATGTTATAAGATTATTTCAATGTTGACTTTAATGTTTTCTTTAGTAATAAAAGTTTATATCTTAAATTTTGTTTTATTTTAAAACTTTCTCCATTTCGCTTGATTTCAGAATAGCTCCTTTTTCATTTTTGAATCTGATAACCCTAACTGTAGGTATTGGTGGCGTTGATTTGCTTGCTAAGTACAGTGATTTGTCCAAGAAGTGACATAATAACATGAGAGGCGCAGAAGTGCGGTTCTTAGCACATTACTGCAGCACTACTGCCCCCCTCACATTTTTTTATCAACTAAAACCCATAATATTGTGACACTTCTGGAAATAATACAATTGGTTTGCAGGCTAGCATTTTGTTTGCTTTAAGCTATAAGTTACACCTTATGTAGAAAATATTTTGGCAGGAGTGAACTAAGTATGGTGCTTTTCAGATATAAATAATTGCATAATATTGCTATTTCTACAGATCAATACTTTATACATAACTAGACTTTAACAGAATTTAACTACCCACGTTAGGTTGTAAGCTTAGTTAAAGATAATATAGGTTGTTTAAGAGTGGTTTTGAATATTAAAAATACCCCTAATGTGATAGGCGCTATAAGTTAAATCAAGAGGAAACGTGCCAACATTTAGCTGAACAAAATATAGAAAATTACGCCCTAGTGACACCACCCTTAGTGCACGCTGCCAGAATTCAAACTGACCCGTTGGCGGAAATTAGTATGATATAGCAAAGTTAGCGTTAACTTTTTTTTTAGTTTTGGAAATTTCGAGGGGAGCCCATTCCTGTTTTCTGGTCCTTCATTTTTACATTGGAGAATGTTCTTCATTGTATTTTGAGGTGGTCCTTAAACCAGCCACCCCAATCTCAATTTTCCACCACACCAATAAGTAATATATTCTTAAGAGTTTTTGAAATTTTATAATTCCTCATTTCACTAGCCCCCACTTATAATAATAAGTATTTAATAATAATGTTGTTATTTAGCGTATTCCCTCCACATTCCTGGCAAATTTAATTTTCTATATTCCATAATAGGTTTTTTCTGCTTCTTCCAGAGTTACAGTTTGGAATTTAAAATGTTCAGACCCTAATGTTTATTTGGAATAATCCCTAAGCCCACTTACTAAATTTCAATTCTGTACCACACAGACAAGTAATTTTTGTATTAGTTATGGAAATTTTGCCCCTACCCCCACCTCACCTCCCCTGTCATTTCTTCAATTTGTTCTCTTTTTATTTTGATATCTGAAGGAGTCTTTCTATCTGCTTGCCATATTTAAATTTTCTTCCACACCTTGAAATGATTTGTTTTGTATTCCCTCCGCGGCAGAAATAGTATATCCACGCGAAAATGTATTATGCAAAGTATTGTTTAAAAACTATGAACACCGTGAGATGTGCATCAAGCTTTTTAAAAACCCAACCTCTTAAAGCCAAAAATCAGATATCTAATGGTTCATAGCTAATCCACCATTAATTTGAAATACATTTAAAGCCCTAACACAGTCAGATAAACAGTAAACAAATAAAAACAATTTGCTCCATAAAAAATATAATATTTATGTTTAGTAGTAAATACTTAATAGTTTAAAAAGTATTCAGTCGATTGTATTGAAATATTTACACATTAATCTATAGCAAGTTATTAAGTCAAATACAACAAATCAAACATTTGCATTTAATAGGTTTGGAAAATTTGATACGTCTAATTTTTAATCAGTTAAAACAGCTCTTAAAGGAAAATAATAAAGAAAAAAATTCAAAATAAATTATTTTAAAATGCAATTAGAATCAGTTTTGTTGAGAAAAAGTTTTTTTTCCTTGAAAAAGTTCTGACGCACTATTTCCCATAAGGGTAGCAAGCAGTCTTACCCTTACAATTTACACTTTGGCCATAAATTGTAAGCTTTACCATAGTGTAACCAAACAACCACATTTCAAAGAATCTTGACTAGATTCATATTTTAACTGTGAAGGGGGAAAATAAAGTTTCCTACCATGGAGAGATCTTATATCTAACAATAATCTTGAATGCCAGAAAAAAAAAATACACTGACTTGTGGAATTAATTGAATTGTTGTTGTTGTTATTATTATTATTAAAATATACTTCAAATTTTCAAAAATAAAAATACCTGAAAAATATGGACATAAACTCATGATGAATGCACACTACCTGCTTCGCTGATCAAATGGTTCAAGGCGTCTGTCCCCCAGTAGACTGGACTGCTGATGACATGAATTTTTCCTTTGAAATAGTTTTCCATTCTCCCTCCATGCAAATGCGTGTATGCTTCCTCTAAATTCAACCCTCCTATTCCTTAAAACTTTAGCTTGATTGGCACATTGTTGTATAACCAAAGATGATACTAAGACCCAATGACAAAATAATAATAATAATAACAACAACAACAACAACAATAATAATAATAATAATAATAATAATAATAATAATAATAATAATAATAATAATGCACATGACTATATCAAACATGCACTTTACAAATGGAAACTCAAATAAATATATGCAGTCAAAAGACTTCAACAACTGAATTCTTGCATTCCTCTAAGTATAACATTAATATTTAAATACCTGCTTCAGAATAATATCCACCCCTCCCACCGCAATCCTCTCCAGCTTAGTTTCGGTCTCACCAGGAATGTGTATTTTACAACCAAAGAGAACACAAAGTTCATTGTCTGTTTTATCTTATCATTACATCAACTGTTATGTAGAATATTTGTGTTTGTGTATTCATTCATTTATAAACTATCGATAATGTTTAAAAATATATTTATAGGTACATCATAAATGCCCAAGATGACTCATATTGCCTAAAAATGATGCACACCAAGAAAATATTACATATAAATTCAAAATTAAAAAAAACTATCTATATACAAACGTTTCGGGCATAGTGAACAGAATGTATGTGCTTATGTGTCTTTGATGTACCAACAAAATATGACAAGTCATCAAAATCTGGGCCCTGTTTACTTTGCGTTTTAAGCTAATTAGGCTACTTTTAATCTTGTTTGTATTAAAATGTTTACTGATTCTTTTTTTCAGCCATATATAGAAGAAATATTTAATCATCTTCGGGGTGAACCTTTTAAGAAATTTTTAGAAAGGTAAATTTTTTATTGAAAAAAAAATTAACACACATATTGAAATAAATGGGATAATAAACTTGTTTATTTCACACATTGCCGGTGACATATATATAAGTAAATAAAGTCCAATTAAATTAACACCTAGTAAGAATAACTGCCATTCACAAATATAAATTTAAATACTCAATTAAAAATAACCCGTTGGCACAGGAATCGAACCCAGGCCCTTTGACTTGGTTTGTCAATGTTTTACCACCGAGATATCCAGGTTTGTTTAAAATAATTAATAATATACAATCCTAATACTGGAGCAAACTTGGTTAACTTAGTGGAAGAGCATAGGAATGCTAAGTCAAAGGTATTGGTTTCGATTCCTATTTCCAAGTCTAAATTTTTCAATATATATTTGTGATCGGCGATCATTTGTTCTAAATAAACTTACTATCTTACTTAGACTTCATCTCTATAAGAAAAACCTCTTTCTGCTTTAAGAGGTAATTGTATTATATTTGGTAGAAGGTACGGGAAAGATGGATAAAAAACATATAAAAGAAACAAACACAGTATAACTTTTACAATGAAAAGAAGAACACGGTTCACACTTTACATTGCCGCCATGGTGTGAACTGTGTTCTTCTTTTCATTGTAACAGCAGTATTGTGTTTGAAATATAACACAATTATTAAACTTTATGTCCTGATTCAATGAGCTTATATTTTTGATAATTTAAATAAAGGAAAAACGGTCTGTATTTGGTTGACTAAGGCATTTTTAAGATATTTCATTGATCACCTTAAACTTGTTATCCTAATATAAACAAAGTCTTATTTGTCCTAAGTTATCTTATTGGCCCTCTTTAACTCTTTACTTGGTCACTAAGTTAGTTTACAGGAGCTTTTGTTTTGTACCTCAATGAAATAAGTAAAGGTACATTTTCTTTCTAATGGATTCAATAATTCATCAGTGAAGTATTTAATATCTTTCTTCATTAAAGTATATTATCTAATTGTAATTTCTCTACTTTTTTTTCCCCTGCAGTGAGAAATATACGCGTTTCTGTCAATGGAAAAATTTAGAATTAAATATTCAGGTAAGAATTTATTATTTATTGTGTGTTTGTGTTATGTTATGTGTAACTTGAATATAATTTTACTTTTCATGTTTATAGTACAAATGGATGCTTTTGTGTCAATTCACCATTAAAAAAATATATCAGATCTTTTTTTTCTTGTCTTAGTGCTCATTCAGGCTGTACACATACATTAATAGCTTTGTTAATGGAGTAGGGATAAGTTAGATATAATTTTTAGAGTAAATGTAGCTGCATTTGTGTGGGCAGAGAGTGAGAAACTGTTTAGGAAAAAAATTGTACACCCGACCAGGGTTCTAACCTTGATCTCCCAGTAACCAGAGAACAAACGACCACTGATGTGAGTAATATATTTATGAAGGTTTGTAGTTAATATTTAATTTTTTTTAGTCATAATAATTTTATTCATCACATGACTTGATAGGTTTGATTATATTTGTTTGTTGCAGTTAACAATGAATGACTTTAGCGTTCATCGAATTATTGGACGTGGAGGTTTTGGTGAGGTGTACGGCTGCCGCAAGGCGGACACGGGTAAAATGTACGCCATGAAGTGTCTCGACAAGAAGAGAATCAAGATGAAGCAGGGAGAGACGCTCGCACTCAATGAACGCATCATGTTGTCACTAGTCAGTACAGGGGTATGTACACACATGTTGTCACTAGTCAGTACAGGGGTATGTACACACATGTTGTCACTAGTCAGTACAGGGGTATGTACACACATGTTGTCACTAGTCAGTACAGGGGTATGTACACACATGTTGTCACTAGTCAGTACAGGGGTATGTACACACATGTTGTCACTAGTCAGTACAGGGGTATGTACACACATGTTGTCACTAGTCAGTACAGGGGTATGTACACACATGTTGTCACTAGTCAGTACAGGGGTATGTACACACATGTTGTCACTAGTCAGTACAGGGGTATGTACACACATGTTGTCACTAGTCAGTACAGGGGTATGTACACACATGTTGTCACTAGTCAGTACAGGGGTATGTACACACATGTTGTCACTAGTCAGTACAGGGGTATGTACACACATGTTGTCACTAGTCAGTACAGGGGTATGTACACACATGTTGTCACTAGTCAGTACAGGGGTATGTACACACATGTTGTCACTAGTCAGTACAGGGGTATGTACACACATGTTGTCACTAGTCAGTACAGGGGTATGTACACACATGTTGTCACTAGTCAGTACAGGGGTATGTACACACATGTTGTCACTAGTCAGTACAGGGGTATGTACACACATGTTGTCACTAGTCAGTACAGGGGTATGTACACACATGTTGTCACTAGTCAGTACAGGGGTATGTACANATGTGTTGTCACTAGTCAGTAGAGGTATATATCTTCACACGTGTTGTCACTAGTCAGTATAGGTGTATATCTACACACATGTTGTCCCTAGTCAGTACAAGTGTATATCTACACACATGTTGTCACTAGTCAGTACAGGTGTATATGTACACACATGTTGTCACAAGTCAGTACAGGTGTATATCTACACATGTGTTGTCAGTAGAGGTATATATCTTCACAAATGTTGTCACTAGTCAGTACAGATGTATATCTACACACATGTTGTCACTAGTCAGTACAGGTGTATATCTACACACATGTTGTCACTAATCAGTACAGGTGTATATGTAACACACATGTTGTCACTAGTCAGTACAGGTGTATATGTACAATGTCACACATCGTGTCTACATCCGTTTAGTTTTACTCACATATATTGATTACAAGTATGGGATGAGGAGGGAGAATGGAAAACCACCTTCATTACACCCGACCATAATTCAACCCCTGATCTCCCAGTCATTGGCAGTCCAGTCCATTGCAAGGGTGACACCTTAGACCATGCAACTACCGAAGGGATTATAAGTTATTTTAGACACATAATGTCTGAAAGTTTATAAGACTCACTATCAATTTATCAAATGTGTCATTCTATGCTTTACAGATATGAAATAGAGGTTGGACTAACCCTCATTTTGTTCGATTTAAATGGTTTACTTTAAATGTTCAAAAACAAATGGTAAATTTATTATCCCCTCTCACCCCCACTTCCCCAGATAACCTAACTTAAGCATGTAATACAGCTTGGGCCGGACGTCCCATCGTGGTGTGGTTTTCTGTTTAAACTGTTTTAAAAAAACATGGAAATAAGAACAGTGGAACCTTTTTACCGTATTTTAATAATTACAGTAAACTTCTCACTATCCATGCAAGTTTTTCAAGATGTAAGATGTAGGAGGTAAAAATACCAAACAAGTTGTACTGAATTTTTACACATATCTTTGTTAAACTTGTTTTATGTAAATGATTATTCATGTTGTAGATACAGTTCATATGTCAACATGGAAGAAAAAGTCATGTGTTCAATTATTATCAATGTTTTTCAATTAACCATGCATTTTCCAGTACCAACCAACCCAAATAATCGGAAACTTGCTGTAAAACAAAATTGGAAATACATATTATTTTAAATTGTAAAGGTTACTAAACCTATCGCTATTGTGCCGTTGTCAAATGAGTAATGCAGAAAAGTTAACCTTTATAAGTTATTTAGTAGGCCAACTCTTGGTAAGCTATGATAGTGAGCATCCCTTTTATCATTGTCTTTTTTTGTTTTATGTTTGTTACAGGTTGACTGCCCTTTCATAGTTTGCATGACGTATGCATTTCATACGCCAGATAAGTTGTGTTTCATTTTGGACCTGATGAATGGCGGAGACCTGCACTACCACTTGTCTCAACACGGAGTTTTCAACGAATTAGAGATGAAGTTTTATGCAGCCGAAGTTATACTAGGTAATAAAACTAGCAATATTACCAACTATTTTGTATTCACACTCAACTCGTTGCTTCAATAGAAATTGGTATGCATTATTATACATTGTGTGGCACAGGCCTCAAACTATATTTATTCAACAATTCTCTTCTTCACAGAGACCGATTTTTAGCACCAAAGCTATTACCGCATTTTGCCATAGCAAAATTAATCTATATTAATAAAATGAAGAGCGTGTATGTAAAGAAGCATTCCGCAATATCTACCGCAGAGGGCTGAAATTTAAAAATCAGTAGCCCTTGTGCATGAATATGTAGACCTTAAAGCCGGAATTTTAAAATGTTATTAGATTTTTTTACTATTAAAAACTGAGCCTGAAGGAAGAAATGAAATGAGTTTTTTTTTTGTTTTTTTCCCCCTGTCTCTTTGAAGCAAAGAAAAGCATTGTTAAGAGTAGCCACACACTCCGGGTACTTCTGCTATTAAAATAAAATAAACCTACTCTACTACTTATGCTTAAATTTTTGTTTTTGTGTGTATTTTGAATTATTTCTATATGCTGTTTTTTTTACTAACAATATAACCCCGTTAATCCAAACTAATTAGGGCTTGAAGTTGTCAAGATTAATACAAGTCCAGATTTAAAAAAATAACTTACACAGCCTATACATAAACAAACCAAATTTATTTTACATTTAAAGTAATAGAAATGTAAAATAATTAGAGATGTGCGAGAATCACTTTTTCAAGTCGAGAGTACATCAAGACGAGAATATGGAAAAATATCAAGCCGTGGGAACAAGATGAGAAAACTTCCTTTTAAAATACAAGAATATAAATTAGGTTTATTAAAGTAAATTTATAGTTCATAGGGTGCTAAGTTTCTTTTTACAATTAGGATGGTGCTTGCTTTGGATTATCCTATAGTTCATTCAAACAATTAAGATAATGATGATAGTTGTAAAGCATAACATTTATAATTTAATTTTGTAGTGTAACAACAGCATATATTGAGAAACAATATTTATAACCAAAAAATGTCTTAATGAAGGTTGTTTTGGGGGGAAAAGTGATGCCTCTTTTCTGGTCCGTACAGTATTATTAGAATAAAAGTTTCTCTATTTTAATTAAATATTGAAAGGAGGATAGAATGGCAAAGTCTACGCCCTTATCAGAAAACTGTAGGCCTCAAATTAACAATTAAAACACAATAAATTAACAAAGAACTGGTCTTTTAGAGACATTATTCATCGTTTTTTAATTTCAAAGAAAATTCAGCGTTGCGCCTAAACAAACACTTGGGTTTTTTTTTGCGATAGAATTTCTGAATACTCTATTCCTTGGAGCCATGTTTGTTTATCTCAGACTGTGTAACTAACACTACAAAAC
Source organism: Timema genevievae (assembly GCA_902155825.1). Taxonomy (NCBI): domain Eukaryota; kingdom Metazoa; phylum Arthropoda; class Insecta; order Phasmatodea; family Timematidae; genus Timema; species Timema genevievae. Next base: position 31,313 of record CABFWO010003491.1, read on the forward strand.
AAAGCTAATATGCATCAACAGTTGAAAAAGTTATATTTACCTGAATGCATATAAAGATTTCCAGTATATATTGTAAATATTGTATGTTAGCGTTTGGCCATTTTGTCACACTCATAAATCAGCACTCAGCAAAAACAATTTTTTTTGGAAAGTGAACTCAAGCTGGCGACAAGACATTGAACTAAGTTTTGGAAGTGATGTGGAAAGCTTCAGAAAAAGGACACTAGAGCTTTCACAGCTAGTTTTAAATGTAAATAATTTGGATACATTTAATATTTTATTGTGTAATTAGTGTGTTTTGGTTTTACAGACTTTTAATTTTCAATCCTTCATTCTTATTTAACGCTGTTCTAATTTGTTCTCTTTGGTTTATTTTAATTTATAACAAGCTTATCTTGCCTTCAAGTCAAAGTTTTGTCTATGGAGATTTCAAACTTTTTTGAAATTGCGAGAAATCGTGATCTGTAAAGAGAGAGGCTCCATGTTTTTCTGGTGAAGGAAAAAAGTGAAGTGGTTTTTCGCTTCGCCAAAACCGAATATGTAACGGGTAGTATTTACCCATCGGCGAGTGTGAAATACCACGACAGAAAGCCCCAGGCTCGATTTCCTGCCTAGGGAATTTGGTTTGGCACATTTTAACCAAGAATCCGAGATATCACAAAATTAATAACTAGGTATATGTTATTGTCAATTTGTTGGCAAATCATATGACTCCAATATTTTCAACTTTTACATCTCATTTCATCAGCTGCATCTTACATTTTAAAACCTATTAAAAATGTTTTTAAGTATAAAACAACATTTTTTCTCGATGTAAATATTGATTTTTTAATGAAATTATGACTTTTATTTATTAGTACTATACTCTTTGATTGTTGAACCAACAATAAGAGACAAGACATTCCATAAAAAATTTTTTTATTACTATTCCAACTTAAATCTAAAATATTTAAAGAAAACTATTGCAGGGATAAAATAGTTTTGAGTGCCAGTAGGCTATAAAAATTTATTAATATATTCTGAAATCTGTAAAATTTTGTTATATTAGTGGAGTACTCTTAGGGAGGATGTTTGTTTTTTAAAAGGAAATGAAAATTAATAATACAAGCATTTACAATTGCATACCATTTTTTTTGTATTATTTTATTCATTGTTGACCATTGTTGTTGTATTGTTGATACTAATGTTTGTGACTATCATCATCATCATTTAGGCAACTCTAGATGCTATGTAATAATGTCATCCAAGATGGTGTTGACCTTGTCTGATCATCAACTCCCAGCATTCCAAGGAAGTTTCCAGAAGTAAGACCAATGTATATGGAGCTATCAAGTGGTCCCGAGGTCATATTAGTTTCATGCTCATATAAATTTATTGACTTTGTTAAGTCTGGCGCCCAAGTTCTGAGATTACTAAATTTATTTTATTTTTACTTTTTTTATTTTTTCATTCACACTACACATTTTTTACCACATAAAACACAATTATGTAATTTTCAGGATACATCAGCTTCCCTGTTTGATTTGTAAATTTCTTAGGGCAGTTATTTGTTTTTTCCATTTCTTTTCAAATTTATTGAATTTTCGAGATCCATTTTTATTTTTCATGATGAGATTGAGAGCTTTCTTTTCTTTCTTGATTGATCGAGATATTTTCAAGTATTGCACATTCCTAAAAATAATCTGTAGGCAACAGATTAATATGTACACTAACATGTTGTTTGCAATCCCGCTTCCACAACCAGATTTTCAATCTGCATTTATTAATGTATTATTTTGGGAAAAGGGCTGTCCAGAATAATTAGGTTCTACTGTACTTTATTATATTATTTTTTCTTGCACACTGTAGGCTGCATTTCAAATGGAATTTAGTATATAAAACATGAATTTTGTTTTAAAACATGAGTATTATTAAGAATTGGTGAGATAACTTCAATCTATACTATAAATACTATATTGTTTTATTTTGTGAGCGCAAAAATATGTAATAATGATTTCTTTGAGGTTGTAACAAGTTTTGGGCCTGAAATATATTTTTCAATTATTGTTTGAAAAAAAATTAATTAAAAGTCGTTGTCCCTATTAATAAATCATTTTGGGAAAATTTTTATTTAAATCTTAAATTAAAGAAACCTTTTAAATTGCTTACAAACATTTGAAACATAAAAAAGAGTTCCAAGCATTTTCCATGTTCCTTTGCGAGTCATGATAAAGAAATGTCTAGTTGGTTTGTTCCATGTGTAATTGTTGAGTTTGTGGTGTTGGCAGGTCTGGAGCACATGCACAGGAGGTACATTGTTTATCGAGACTTGAAACCTGCCAATATCTTGCTGGACGAACACGGACATGTCAGAATATCAGACCTGGGACTCGCCTGTGATTTCTCCAAGAAAAAACCTCATGCCAGTGTGTAAGTCTCCGTTACATTCCTGGATTGTTCTAGATTATTAATTCAGATCCAGACTATATAGGTTTTTATACATCCCAATTTTTTTTATTATTTATTATTTACAAATGGCCTTATCTGATGGATAGAAAGAGTAAAAAAAAAACACGCAAATTTAATTTACAATATTCAAAATAACATATTTCTTCCACATACTACTCTTACACAGCTGTCAGTTGAGCATGTTAATCTTAATTCTCAATGTCAACATGTGATTTTTTAGTTGTCTTTCACCCTTTTAACGCATGTCTTCAGCCAAAGTTGAGTCATGGTTATGCACATGGTTATGCACATGTGTGAGAATTGATTACGTTAAAGAAGAAGAAACTAAAAAGAGTCTTTCTCAACAACTTTAAGCTTTACTGGTGTAAGGCGATCTTTTAATGTCACACTAGGATCTCACAGAAATCTCACTTAGACCGCGCTACCCAATAGCCCATTGTTAGAGGCTTAAATCCTAACACCTCCATATAGTGACATAAATTCAAACTGTGTGTATGTGTCTAACAATAGCATTACATTAAATTGTGATAATAAAATAATGTTTGACTCTATAAGTTGGAAATTGGCTTTGGAAAACCTGGACAAGTCTAGAGTTTAAATATAGTTTGACTGGATACACCGTTAATAAAGTTTTTGTTATATATACTAAAATTTAACTACTTTAAGATTGTATTGTATCTTTGATTATTTTATATCAAATACAAATATCAACATAAATACAACATTACCTGCTTTGATGGTCACATGGTCTAAGGCGCTATTCTCGCAGTAGTTTATATTGCCAATGACGGTGAGATTGAGGTTCGAATCTCTTTCGGGTGTACTTAAGGTGGTTTTTCCATACACTTCTTATAAATATAACTTTCCTCATCCCTAAAATCATTAGCGTGATTAGTACATAAGTGTATAACTTAAACGGGTAGTAAGATGTGGTGCTAAAAAATACATCATCAATATTTGAAAGTTTATTCACTGCATCGTCACTCATTTATATGTGAGGTGCGAGTGCTTATGTAGAAAATAAAGTTTTTTTAATCAATAGATAAATAATTTTTGCCGATTTTCTTAACAAAGGATAAAAGCACCTTAGGCAGGCTGACAAGTTTAAGTAAACAGAAATAGAGTCCATTTAGTGTTAAATTTTGTGAAATCTTATCAGCTTTACTAAATTCTACAAGGCCCCCTATTATCAATCATTCATTTACCGTTTACAACCAATAACTCAGATAATTGTTACATAAATTCCTGCTAACTACAAGATTTTTTTACAGGTGTTATGAATTCTGTTTTTTTTCTGTCAAGATTCTTAAATTTTAATTGGTATTTTTCGATTAAGATTTCTCAAAATTTACATTTTCAATTCTTTTCCATATATCCAACTCTATAAATATGTTTCTTATTTAAACGCCATACCGTAATGTGCTTACGAATAAACTAAAACATGTAGATAATAAACAAAAATACTCAAACTAAACGGCAATGTTTGATCTACACAAGATCTAAAACACAAAAGTTAGGTTGACTCTACTTATTATTTACCAGTACTAAAGTAAAACAGATAAAGAACAAATATTGATCCGACAACTTAACCCAGTCGGTAGCGTGTCAGCATACCAAACAAAGAGTCCTGGGTTTGATCCCTGGTATGGCCGTGAAATGTGGGTATCCCCTTAACAGTGATGAATTAACAGCTGGTGGGCTGAATATTGTCTTTTCTAGACTTAAATTAGTTTGTAAGCTATGTGCTGATATAATCAGTATGTTTAGAAAGCTCACGTTAAAATTCTAAATAAAAGCTGTAAACAAAGGAAAAATTGCTCCAAATTGCTATATTAAATTAAACATTGAAAGGGGGGATATAAGGGCAAAGCCTGTACTTACCAGGTAAATGTAGGCTTCAAAGTTCACAACTTAACACATTACAATAATTTTGGGGCACATCAAGTCCCTTCTTAACAATGTATTTTGTTGTGTTTTAATTGTCAACTTTGAGGCCTACCTATTAAAGAACTTTCAAACGCACCTTGTCAGAACATATATGCTCTTGTGCTAGGGGTACACATGGCTACATGGCACCGGAGGTGTTGTCCAAAGGGACAGCGTATGACTCTAGCGCAGACTGGTTCTCGTTTGGCTGCATGCTCTACAAACTCCTCAAGGGGCATAGTCCCTTCAGACAACACAAGACTAAAGACAAACACGAGATAGACAGGATGACTCTTACGATGGTGAGTGAACAGTTTACATAACATTTATTACACTATGCTAGTTATAAACTACCGAAACTATTTATATAAGATCTCTTTTTTTTTTTTACTGGGTAATTAAAGTAAACATATAAAAGAGGTGAATAAATAAGCTTGTGCGATCCTTTGAAATTTTGAATCTAAATCTATCTTAATATTCAGATTCAGCTTATGAATTCTAACTCTTAATATTTATTAGTCAACCTCTGTGGTTTTGGGGTAAAGTGCTCGCCTCAGGACCTGATGCTTATAGGTCCAAACACCGCTGAGGCCAGCAGATTTTTCTTGAGTGATAAAAATCCTTAGCAAAACTTCCTTCGAAGGGGAAGTAAACAGGGTGTTTACCAATACTGGAAATACTGTAAATATACTTGATTTTTTTTATACTGAAAATACTGGAATTTTGAATCAGATACTGGAAAAATACTCAGCTTTTTTATATTGAATGAAATGTTGGATTAAGCATTTTGAGACCCCTGATATTATTTGGACTACTGATAATTCTTTTTTGACCACCCCTCAATCACTCCCCCTCTTGTCTATCTTGTTGGCCAAACAATTAGTTGACCTTTCTATTCTCAGTCTCTAAACTAAGCCTTCCCTCCTCCCTTCCCCTTACATACTAGAGAAAGAAACAAATAACAGTTTTAACTACATTAGCAGCCAACCTCCCCCTTACTCACCCCCACCCTCCCCCCCAAACTTTTTTCCAGCAGTAACCATTCTGAGTGATGAGTTACTAGTAACTGCTCAAGTTCAAACACCACTTCAAACTATTGGTGTATCTGCCTGACCTTGACATTCCAATGATACAGTACAATATTTGTTGTGTTCTTCACTTCATCATCCCCCCTCTATCCACCTAAAAGGAAAACAATCATTCTTAAGCTTGGCCTGGTGCGATTATTCTGCAGATCCCACTTGTTTATCTTGTGACCTTTGTGTTTAAGAAGAAATGAGTAAACTCGGAGGAAAAACCTCTTTTAAAGACGATTGGTTGGACAGTACAGTGTTAAAGATTGGCTGTGGTTACAAAATGTGGATTGTGATAAAAGTAAAGGCCATTGTTCTTTGTGTAAAACTAACTTTGATATAAGTAACATGGGAATATCCTAAATCAGATCTCATGTCAAGGGAAAGAAGCATGTTGACAGAGTGAAAGTTGCTAGTGGAATCAAAAAAATATTGGACCCAAGTCCAATATGGTCCCTATGGCCAAAAATGCAGTCTCATCTGTAGGCCTACATTAAGATTACTAGTTGTTCTATTCAGAGCTACCTTGTCAAAGATGAAGTTTCTCATGCTGAAATATTGTGGGCTATTAATCAAGTAATGACACATTCTTCTGCTAGAAGTTTTCCTGGTTGTAGTGATCTTTTTAAAGTAGTGTTTTCCGATAGTGATATTGCCCAGAAATTTCAAATGCATAAAGATAAACTTGGACTATGGACTAGGTCCTTTTTCCAAAAGCAAGCTTGTGAATATGGCTAAGCAATGCTCATTTTATTGTATTTCATTTGGTGTGAGAATAAATACTGTGGCTCAGAAGACCCAGATGGATGTTGTTGTTCACTTCTGGAGTGAAAATGAAATTCATATAATATATTTAACATCTTGCTTTTTAGGTCATGCAACGGCAAAATATATATTAATGAACTTTATATCTGCACTAAAAGACTATGGCTTGGATCTTAAACAAATGTTTCAAGTGTCCATGGATGGACCAAATATAAACCTCAAATTTTTAAGTGATCTCAAAAGTAACTTGAAGGAAGATTCTCCACAAGATCCTGAGTTACTGCAATTTGGAACTTGTTCTTTACACATTGTCTATGGTGCTTACAAAACAACACATGCTAACTCTAGTTGGACTATTAACCAGTTTTTGCTCTCACTATATTATTTATTTAAAGATTTTCCAATAAGACTTGCAGACTATCAAAGAATAACAGGATCATCTCTTTTCCCAATGAAGTTTTGCTCTATTAGATGGGTAGAAAACTCAAGGGTGTTAGAGAGAGCAATGTCAATGCTGCCATATTTAAAACAGTATTTTTATTCTAACAAGCATCCTCAAAAATATGATAATTTTCAAGCATTAAGCAATTTTGTGAAGGATGAACTTCTCACATCAAAGTTGGGATTCATGCTGTCACTTTCACTTGAGTTGGAGCAATTTCTCACCGAATATCAGAGAAATCAACCTCTATTGCCATTTATGTTTGCAGATCTAAATAAACTGCTTGAGCACTTGATGAACAGAATTGTAAAATGTGATGTAATGAATTCAGCAAATATTTCCAAAAAATTGTTGATTTAAAGAAACAATCCAACATGAAATCACTCCCTACTGTAGATATTGAGTTCGCAGCATCAGCAGCTTTGAAAGGAATTAAAGATATCAAGATACTTCAGTTCAGAGGAGATTGTCAAAAATTCCTAGTTGATCTCTGCAACAAACTTTTACATAAGTGTCCTCTCTCCTAACAAAATTGTAAAGGGTGCTAGCTGTCTCTCTCCCGCAGTCATGCTCAATCCATCTGTTAGGACCTATAGGATAACTTCCACATTAAAAGCCCTACTAGACAAGAAACAATTATCTAGCGTGCAAGCTGATGTTGTAAAAAGAGACTACTTGAACTTTGTATAACAGCAAGAAGTTATTGACTACATTAAACAATTCACTTCAAGTGGTGACTAGCTTCATAAGTTCTTCATGAATATTTTTTCTAGAGTAAATTCATTCCAGGAACTATAATATTTCACTAAAAAAAATCTTGTTCTCTTCTTTAGCGATGCAGCCGTTGAGCGAAGTTTTTCTGTGAATAAAGAATGTCTGGTTGAAAACCTACATGAGGACAGCCTTATTGCTCAACGCGTAACTTATGATGCAATCACTGCAACTGGAGGACTTCTAAATATTTCAATTTCAAAAAATATTATTCATGCTCCGAGGAATGCATCAGGAATAAGGAAAGAAGCGCTTGAAAAGAAAAAAAAGATTGAAGTAGACTTAAGTCAAAAAAGAAAAACAGCATCTGAAGGAATAAGAAAATTAGAAGGGAAAAGAACAGTTTAACAGAAAGCAAAGGAAGAGGCATAAGTGTTGGAAAATGAAATGCAAAAATTGAAAAAGTTTTGTGGTTGAATGAATTTTAACTTTAGTCTATATTCTTAAAAAAAAAAGTTTTTGGGTTTTATCATCTTAATTTTTAATAATGTTATGTAACTGCAATTATCTTTAATTTCCAAGTAATTTTTATCAACATAATATTTGTTGGTTATTTTTCATTGAAGATTATGTATCTTTATTACTATATATTTACTAAACAAATTCATTATCAAAAATATAACTAGTGGAAAGTATCAACTGTCAAGGGGTGGTGGGGATAATAGTTAGTTTTTGTGGTAGAGTAAACTCCCTGGCGGTAATCGTTGTTAGAAGTTGTGCCACCAAGACTGATTATTTGTACCTATAAAGTTTGAGTGAGGTGAAATGACCTAACAATTTTGCCAGGAAAGGAGTTTTTTTTTTCTTCTTCTCTCCCCCCCCC
>CABFWO010003491.1:40385-85823 GCA_902155825.1 Timema genevievae
AAAAAACGGAAATATACTGGAATTTCAAAACTATAGTCAGGTAGACACCCTGGTAAAGCTATCGGTCCCATGCTAACTGTGGCACGTAAAAGAACCCTGGAAGCATCTTATAGTGAAAAAACATTCAATATTTATTCTAAATGTTAAATTTTTAATATGACTGAAATAATAATTTTAGAAAGTGACAGTGTAAAAATAGTAAAAATAACAATTATTTAATCATTTAATCTATTCAACAATTTTTAGTTTCCTTGCCTTCCCATGGCAATTTAACATAAATCAAAGATATTTCAAAATAGGCGACAATAATGAATAAGTTTACTGGTCCAAAGTAACCTAAAGCTCTTACGTTAAAAATGTGAAATTTGATATTACTTTTACCAAACTGTTGATTTACCGAATGATTTATTAGTGAAACTCCTGAAATATTTTAAATTAAATAGCCTCTGCTTACCATTGTGTTTTAAAAATTGATTTGTACGATATATCAAGAAGAAGCTTGAAAATGACGACTCCACAAAACTTTTAATCTCAACTTTTAATAATGAGCTTGGCTTGAAGCTCTAAATCAGAGTACTTGCGAGCCCTATTAATAATATATTATTCATTATGCTTGGTTGTAATTTTTATAATATAAAATATTTCTTGAACTCATCTTTAAAAATTATTTAATTTAAGCCAATACTTGATTTGGGTTTGATTTGAAAATTTTCATTACAAAATATTTTATTTGGATTTGAATAGAAAATTTTTTCTTAGGTATGATATTTAATTCAGAATTTATTAATCTGGGAAGTAAAGTTAAAAGTTATGAAAGTGTTAGAGAGTGCCAAAGCTGCAGGCATAGATGGGATCACAAGTGAAATGCTGAAGTGTGTGGGCACGGTACTATGCCAGATTGTGTGAGTTGTTCACTGTGTGTACTGGAATTTCGAATGTTCCAAATGAGTGGAAGAATGATGTCACTGTTCCATTGTAAATAGTTAAAGGCAGTAATAGTGAATGTAAGAAATATAGGGCAATTAGTTTGTTGAGTATTCCAGGTAAAGTTTTTGGGAGAGTTTTAATTGAGAGGGTGAACGAAAAAACTGCAGATAAGACTTGAGGAGTGCAATGTGGTTTCATGCCAGCTAGAGATTGTATGAATCAGATATTTGCATTTCAACAAGTGATTGAGAAATGTATGGCATTAAGGAAGAAAGCATTCATTGAGCGGGCGAATAGGAGTATTTTATGGAATGTTCTGAGAATATGGTGTGGATGCATGGTTAATAAATGCAATTATGGCGGTGTATGATGGAAGTAAGGCTTGTGTTAGGGTGGATGGAGCTTTGAGCAAATAGTATGACATTTAACAAGGTGTTAGAAAAGGTTGTTTTATGTTTCCATGATTGTTTAATGTATTCATGGATACATGTATGAGGAATGCTTGTGAGGACGCAGTTGATGTACAAATGGACATTGTGATTCTGAGAATGCTGCTATTTGCAGATATGCCTTATTAATGGCTGAGAATTAGTGATTTGCAGAATTCATTAAATCATTTTAATGTGGTAACAGGCAGAATGGAGCCGCGTCTAAATTTCTCCAAAACTAAGGTGATAGTTTTTGATAAGGATGGATCAGGAAATTATTTAAATGGAAATCTGTTTGAACAAGTAAATGATTTTGTGTATCTGGGCAGAATTTTCTGTAAAAATGGAAGGGTGGATGGTGAAATCGAGACAGGTGAATGCATCTCGGAGAGTAGTTAATGCATGTGGACTATTACAAGGAATGAAATAGTATCGAAAGAGGCAAAGATGGGGGTATATAAAAATGTGTTAACACCAACATTGTTGAATGAATGTAAAGTGTGGGTTTGTCAGGAAAAACACAAGAGCAAGGTGAATGTGGTTGGAATGAGATAGACCTATCTAAGAAATGTACATATATAAAAACTTGGTCAAGTGACGAAACAAATATATGATGGTAGAGTGTGTGGAAATCGAAAGTAAGGGATAGTTTATGTAAGACATGGATAAACGTTGTCAATGAATGTGTGGAAAAGAGAAACATTAAGCATTTTAATAATAAAAGAACATTTATGACTCAGTATATGGAAGGTTGTTGAAGCAAAGGGATAGGGAAGTGTGGAAAAAGTTAGTGAGGATGGGTTAAGTACAGAATTGTTGTTTTTTGAGCTGTATTCACAATTTCTTACATACCCTGTAAAGGACTGGTGTGTGTATGTGTATGTGTATGTGTGTGTGTGTGTGTGTGCACGTGCGTGTGTGCACATGTGTGTGTGCAAATTGAAATTAAAAATCTTGTTCTTGCATAGGCCTAGCGGCTATTAGGTCTATGCTAGCCCTTTCTGGAACGTTGTCTACATAGTGGCTGGCCTGAAGTGAACTATTTATTTTGAGCCTTAACTAAAACCGTAAACCAAATAAATAAGGTCCAGCATCTTATCTAAGTCTGTATCATGTCTACATATTTAACTAACGGTTCTGGTTTCATTTCCTGGCTTATATTGAAAAATCTATCAAAAATGTAATGGGGTGTCTTGTTTCACACTGCTGAATTAATGGTCAATGGGGTGGATGGTGTATGTTCTAGATTTAAATTAGTTTATAAGTCTTGTACTGATATATTAATCATTGGGTTCAGAATATGCACATTAAATATCTACAGTATAAGCTTAAATAAATATTCATATAAATAAGACAAATATGCAAAGAAGATGGGGAGGCTTGCATCGGTTCAGGATCACGCCACCTTCATCTTACCAGCTCACTCGATATACATCTAACTTTCACAGTACTTATAGTGAATTTATGATGGCGTGGATAGAAATAAAGTTTTAAAAGGAATGGAGGAGACTGAAGGTGAAAGAGCAGTTTTAATTAGAGTGAAAACCTTGTATGAGGATAACTTGGGTTGTGTTAAGACGTATAGTGGGAAGACTGAGTAGTTCCAAATAAAAAATTAAGTGAAGCAGGGGATTGTCTTCTCACCATTACTATTTGTAATGGTAATGGAAATGGTCATCAACATAGTGGGAGGAAAGAATTAAAATCATGATGTTTGCTGATGACTAAGTACAAGAACGGAATGAGAAAGTGAAAGAGTGTGGAATGAAATTTAACATGGCGAAGTGTGAAGTGATGGTAATGACAAGGAAGAGGGTAAGGCCTAGTAAAGTTATAAAGTTGGATGGAGTAGAGCTGATAAAAGTAAAGTACAAAGGGTAAAATATCTTTGAAAGGTGATTGAGGCGAAAGATGGAAGTAGAGAGTGTCTGATGTGAAGAGGACAGCAGGGAGAGTTGCTCTATAGCTGTGTAAGAGACCTGGTATGTAGAAAAGAAGTGCCCTTAAAGTGAAAGGAAATGTACAGGGTGTACTTTGTACCCATTGTCACAAAATGTAGCAGAAATATGGAGAGTGAATATAATAGAGACCAGGAATGTGGAGGCCATGGGAATGAAGTTTGTGAGGAGCATGTTAGCTGTCATGAGGAGAAACAGGATTAGGAATTAAACTATCCAGAAAAGATTGGGGATACATGAGATAGTAGTGGAAGCAAGACTGAGATGGTATGAGCATGTAATGAGGAGGGTGAAGTAGAGAATGCCAAAGAAAGTTATGGAAATAAAGTATGTAGGAAAAAGACTGCAAGGGAGGCCAAGAAAGAGATGGGAGGAGCATATGACAGAAAGTGTACGCATGATAAGAGAAGAACGAAAGCAATTAAATTAGGAATAATGGTAGAAGGATAGAGGAAGATGGAGGCATTTACTAAACTGGCCTGACCACAGGCTGGAAACATTTGATGATGATGATAAAAAAATTAACCATTGAAATGTAATTTATTCATTTATTAACTTGTTACATTTTGTGTAGTGTTTAGAGTTGTATATTTTTAGTCGTTTATATTTCTCCTAACTTGTTTTATTTTTGTGCCAGAATGTTGAATTACCGGAATCGTTTTCCAAAGATCTTCGGTTACTTCTTGAAGGGCTCTTACAACGAGACATCGACAAAAGACTGGGCTGTAAAGGCAATGGGTAAGTGAGATTATCAAATATATCCTCCATTGGGTAATTTGCACATTAATTGAATATTTCATATAAAAGCATTAACTCTTTTTATCTATGTCCAAATTCTTGTCACAATAGAATAATATTGGTGAACAACAGACTGCAACAAAAAGTCACCCGCTTCGGTGGTCACGAAGACTAAGGCTTCACACTCGCAATAGATTGGACTGCCGGTGATGGGTAGATTAGGGTTCATTCCCAGTCTGGTGTAATGAGTGAAGTTTTTCGTAAATGGTTTTCCGCTATTCCTCTATGTAAATGTGGACCGTACACTTCTAAATTCAACCTTTCTCACCCCTAACACATTATTGTAATTAGTAAATATACTTATAACCCGAACTGGTTGTAATTCATGTTGACAAAAAAATATTTAAAACATGTGTGAAAATTAGAAGTAGCTGTAAAAAGTTTGGTCATTTCATTTCATCGCCATTTTGTTTTGAAGTTATATTTTTACTTAGATTGTCAGTCCATTTATTTTTAACTAGCCTTGTTGAAGTTTTTTTTATTGCATCTTATTACCGGGATATACTATTATGTACTAACTACGTTAATGGTTTTAGGATTGAAGAAGGTTATATTTATAGGAAGTGTACCCACATTTGCATGGAGGGAGGGTAGAAAACTTTTTTTTAAACCCCATCAGCACACCTGACAAGCATTGACTAGTCTCTTAAAGCTCATTAAGGATTTATTATTCATAAACTGGAAGACTGATACAAAATAACACACCTGTGAATAATACTTTAGCAGTAAATAACTGGTCAAATGAACATTCCCTTGTGATTCCAGTGCTGACGAAGTGAAAGAGCACTCCTTCTTTGCCGGCATGGACTGGACGCAGGTGTACCTCCAGAAGTACCCCCCTCCTCTCATACCCCCGAGAGGGGAGGTCAATGCCGCACGATGCTTTCGACATTGGGTCCTTTGACGAGGAGGACACTAAGGGTATCAAGGTGGGCAACTAGACCTCATAACATGTCACTGGAACATTGTCTTCTTTGATGAGGTTGGCAACTTGACCTCATATTGTCACTGGCATATTGGCTCCATTGACAAGGTGGGCATCTTGACCTCAAAACATGTCACCAGGGTATTGGCTCCATTGACGAGGGGGGCAACTTGACCTCAAAACATGTCACCGGAATATTGGCTCCTCTGATGAGGTGGGCAACTTGACCTGATAACATGTCACCAGGATATTGGCTTCTTTGGGAAGGTGGGCAAGTATGAAAGCATAATAAATAATTAATTAAAAAAAATATTCAAATCTCAATTTAGTTTTGAAAATATTTAATATATTATATTCAAGTTTAGTTTCAATTTAAAAAGTGGGCAATGTACACTCTTCGTTAATTTATAGGCCTATGTACATACAGTATTTATCTGAATCTAAGACGAGTTTTTCCCCCAAATTTGTAGCTTCAAAATCTAGGGGTCGTCTTAAAATCACAGACTAAGGAATGGGTTAGGCCTAAGGCAAAAGGTAACATTTTACAGCTTTATTTAATATTAATACAATAGTGCAGAGCTGCCTTGTTTATAGATTTATTCATTTTCGCAGATTTTAAAGGTATATCACAGATCAAAAGATATTTGGTTATTTTCATGGATTTTTAGGCTATTTCTTAGTTTATCATTAAAAATAGCTACCTAGTTGTAGCCCAATACGATACTCGATAACCATAGTATCGACTGGTATCGCAATAATCGATATTATACACTAAAAATCTCGATACCACTCTTTAGTATTCAATATGGTTAACTTCTCAAATGGGTTGGGTCTAGTGATGGGCATAATCAAATTGAATTTTATTTCGTTGTGCTGTTTTTGATTACTTTTCCAATTACTTCACTACAATATTAAAAATTCAGCCATTCACAATAATCAAAATAGATTTAAAAACAAATAATGAATTATTAAATTGTTACGTATATAAGTCTTAAAACTTTACCTACATACCTTACTGGCCTGAAAATAGGCTGTCCTGAATATAGGCCACACCCTAAATTTTCAACCACTCTCAGAGAAAAAACAATATTCGCACTTAAATATGATCAGTGTGTATTAAATCATTTGAGAAAAAAAAATTATTTGCCGGAAGGTGCCTACACTTAAAATTAGGTTACTTAAACATATAAAATCACTTTCATAGAAAAAACCCACACTATTTACAGTTTAAATGATGTCACTTGGAAATAAAAAAGTAAGTTATTCATACTCAAAATGAGATCACTTGGAAATTAAAAAATAATGACACGCTTAAAATGTGATCACTGAAAAAAATAGGCTAACAATGAGACACTTTTAGAGGAATGAAAAATTATTCATCACTGCTTTCATCAGTGTCACTTTCTTCACTCTCATTGGTCTCTTTTGCATGGTCCACCTACAAAATATCATCTTCTGTGCCATCCATCTTAATGGATAGGCAGCACTTCTTAAATCTGTGAACATTGGATTCATCAGATATCCTTCCCCAAGCAGTTAATATCCACTTGCAAAGCAGGTTCAACAAAGGCTTCTTAATTTTGTCACTGAGGGCTAGGGGATGATCTGACAAAAGCCAGTCTGAATACTCCCTTTGGAGGTTGTCCTTGAAGGGTTTATTCACAACCACATCAAGGACTTGTAGTTGTGAAGTCATACCTTCTGGAATAACAACAAGATCTGAATTGGTTGCCTTGACTTTATTTTTCACATCTGAAGTAAGATGCCCTTTGAATGCATCAAGCACTAGCAAAACCCATTTTTTTAGAATAGTTCCAGGCCTTCTATTCCACACGACTGCTAGCCAATCGCACATTAATTCTGCTGTCATCCACCCCTTCTCTTGACACCTGACAAAGATTCCACTGGGCAGGGTTTCTTTCGAGGGGTTTTTTCTTCTTAAAATTACATATGGAGGTAGCTGCCTACCATCAGCAGTTACAGCTAACATAGCTTTAATGCGCAATTTTTCATTGCCAGTGGTCTTCACAACAATGGATTTGGATCCCTTTTCATCCACACAAGTATTACTTGGCATGTCGAAATACACGGGTGTTTCATCGGCATTTCCGATCTGACTAAGAAGATAGTCATTCTGTCTACGGAGGCCAATTACATACCGTTGACATTTCATCAAATTCTCTGCATAGTCAGTGGCCAACTTTTGCGCTAAAGAAGTTCTTCATCTTATTGACAGATCACTTCTGCGCATGAATCCTCGGCACCACCCAAGGCTTGCCTTGAGTTCCCTTTGTGGCACTTGTAGTTCTCTTGCAATTTCTTGTGCTTTCAATCTGAATATGTCACAACTTATTGAATATCCATCACGTCTCTTTTTCTTTACAAAATAAAGAACACGCGCATCAATTTTGGGATTACAGCCATGCTTGGGTCCTCGAAAGGCTTTTCGCGTTTAGATGGCTTTCTTAAGTTTTTTTTTCTTTCTAAAATCCAGCGACATATGTTCTTCTCATCAATTCTGTATTTTCTTCCCGCTTCCCTACTACTCTGTGTGGTTTATCACCACTAATTTAAAATTGGCATCATAACTTCGTCTAATTCCCTGGCTCAAACACGCTTTTTTCTCGACATGATCCGCCATGTTACACTTCTGAATTTAATACATACACTAAATTATTGTTCTCACAATAAAAAAAATATTGACCAACATATTGAAACAAAATCTAAATCGAAATATTTAAGCTCCCCAAAAGGATATATTGCTGATAGAATGTGCTGAAGAAACTAATTTTATTTTGGCAGCCATTATGGCTCAAATATTGTACACACAAATAAGATAGTCATTCTTCATATATTTTTAAATAACTTTGCCAACTGTCATGGTTCATATATTTTTTAAATAATATTGCCAACTATCAAGGTTCATCTATTTTTTAAAAGCAGTGGCTATTAACTTAGATATATATGGATTTAACAACATGTGTATCCTATAGGTACAAAATTGAATGTGTATTATCTAAGAGTGTGATTATAGGCTACATTAGAATTTTACGAGAGCTGTTTCTTGAAAAAAATTACAGCTTATTTTCGGGTCAATACGGTAGCTGCCGCTTGTAAAGTAAGACAAGATGAGAAAAAACTAATTGATTTTAAACAAACAATCAATAATACGTAGAGTTTACTAGACAATTCTAGCTAGCAATGCCGAACTTGAGTTTTAATTCGTGAAACTCCACAAAACATCTAACTTTTGAATAATATCAAGTAAATTATTATCTTTGATTAGATGTTCCTAGATCATCGGTTTTGAAATAAGAATTACAATGCTTGTTTAGTTATCATTAATTTTTTTATGCTTGGCTGTCATGGCGGCTGACTTTCACAAATATTCATAGCAGACATGTTCATCAGTTAGATTCTTTTTAACATGTGAAATGTGTTTATCTTCTTTTTATAAAAGCAACAGTTTGTTGTATATTTATCCTTTAATTTCTTTCTATATCTCTTTACTTTATATTATTTTATTTTCTGTTTAACATTGTGAAAGTGAAAGTTTCATGTTTTAGAAGCTAGCATGTTAATGGTCGAGTCCGATGTTCATATTTAGGGGGAGTAGGGTATGTATGAGACTCGGATTTTCACTAACGATATCATTTGTCATAATAAAAATTAACTTCTCATTAATTTTTATGAAACTTTTTCACAGTTAACCTTCTTTTGCATAAGCAATATTTGTGACAAAAAAAATTCCTTACCAATTTTGCAACCCTAATTAGATTTTAAGTCAACATAGGTGTTTTGTTTTGTGAATAAAAAAATAATTTGTTAGCATTACAAAATGAATCCACCAAAATTATTATTTTCTTCATTCATAATAAAATAAATACCACTTACAAAAATTCTTTCCAAAACCACTGAAAAACTGGAGGTCGTTTTAGATTTAGAGTCGTCTTGGATTTGGGTAAATACAGTATTTTATCCTGACTCTCTAATATTTGTCAGTATTCCAAACACCTGTCCTTAGATGTGTCATAATTGTTGATTGTGACCTTGTTTGTTGGCCAGCTGACGGACGCTGATCAAGATCTGTACAAGAACTTCCCGCTGGTGATATCCGAGAGGTGGCAAGGGGAAGTGGCGGAAACTGTGTTCGAGACAATAAACATTGAGGCTGATAAAGTAGAGCTCAAGAGGAAAACAAAACAAAAGCTCAAATTTGATACAGATGAAAAGGGTCAGTGAATGAGGCTATTTATACTTTTATGCTTGGCCAGTCTCTTGGTCTAGTGGTCAGCATTCCTGACTACTAATCTATAGGTCTCGGGCTCAATTTGCGTCGGCACCCTAGGTATTTTTACCAAATGGTAATTGTTCCTATTGTTCTCATGGTCTGGTTTGTTAGGCATAAGTTAGATAGTAACTAAATGTTAACATTCTTTTTTATAATCCATTCATTATAACATTTATACATTCAGTTAATTGCTAAGGTACTGCTCTGGAGCATGGTTGTTGAGTTCATCCTATTATTATAATTGGTTCTGAACCACCAATAGAAAGTAATAGAGCTCTAAATCAAATTTCACTTGGATATTTTTTAGTCACAATTCCTAAAGTTTTTTGAATCCTTGAATCTCCTTAAGGATTCAAGAATCCATCCCTAATTTTAACTTTGAATCTAATTCGAAACCGAATTTTGGAAAAAGTACGACTATAAGAAGAAATAAAAATGTAACAGAATAATAGAAAGTACAAATAGTAACTAAATCTCAACTTGTTTACTAAAATGCATTCATTTTAACCAGGGCTCAAATGTTGATGACATAAAAATATTAGCAAAAACTTGTAATAAATGCTCACAACTAAATCAAACACACGCTTTATAAAATTTAAATTTAAATTATAAGTCTTTAACAACCAAATCATTGCATTTAAATAAATATAGACATATTATTTTTTACAAATAGTTACCTCCTCTCAACGCAACCCTTTCCAGCTTGGTTGCATTCTTGCCAGGAATGTGTATTTTACAACCAGACAAGCAAAGAGGATAAAAATATAAGTTAATTGACTGAATTATCTTCTCATTCAGACAACTCTCTGTTGAAAAAATTTGTGTTTGATCATTTATAAACTTATAAAATATACTTATTCAACATGAATGCCTTGTAATTCGTAAAAATGCCTATAAATGACTCAAAGACTCAAAAAGGACACACATTAAAAAAATATTACCTTAAATTCCAAAATGAATAAAAATAACCTATAAAATATATATTTCTATAACAAGAGGATAATTAATGAACAGAGTTTATATGCTTATGAGCATTGTATGTGATGAGGCAAGGGAAAAAACAAACAAAACATGTCATCAAATTCTGGGACCTGCTTGTATGGTCATAGCATTCATACATTCAACTAAATGTTAAATTAATGGTCGTAGCTCTAGCTGTTAAATTTTTACTATAATTATGTTGGGGCTGAACCATCAATAAACAGTAGTAAATCTCTTAAGACAAATAATACAAAGGTATGGGGGTGGGGTTTTTGTTCAGAATCTGACTGCATCCTTCACGGCTACATCAAGAAGCTAGGGGGTCCGTTTGCGTCGGCGTGGCAGACCAGGTACGCCAAGCTGTACCCCAACAGGCTGGAACTTCACCCAGAGTCTGGCAGCACCAAGCCGGAACTGGTCTTTATGGACCAGATCGAAGAAATCAGCGCAGATCTTGTTCATGTCAAGAGTGAGCAGTGCATCGTAGTGCGGACACGCGACGGAAAGATTGTCCTCACCAATCCGGTAAAACTCTGCAGATTGTGTGTGTTTTAACACCTTACACTGCTGCCACAGGACAGAGAGGTGATGGCTGTCTAAAATGTTACTTACTTCATTCTATCGGAGTTGGGTCGAATCCTCTATTTTACAAATTTGAATCCACAATTTTACCTTCGAATCTTGGAAAAAATTATGATCTTAAGAGGAAATATAAATATAAAATAATAACAGTAACTCTATGTTAAGATTATTTTCTATTCAAGCTATATATTTTCCACTGCCGGCCTGCTAGGTCTGTCGTAGCTTCATATGCCTTATAATCAAACTTAAGACTAGGAAAGGCACAACATCTAGTCCCCGGCCGATATCTCACCACCTTGAAAGAGTAAACCCCACATTTCACCAATGATACATTTTTTGACCATGCCGGGAATCGAACCCAGGATCCTTAGCTCAGTAGGCAGACACACTACCGACTGAGCTAAGGTGACAGAAAATCCAATCAGTGTAATATTCATAAATTCATTTAAATGTTAAATTACTGGTCTGGGGCCTGGTTGTTAAGTTAATACTATAATTATAACTGGTTTTGAACCACCATTAAAAAGTATTAGAGCTCTAAAACAAATTTCACTTGCAAAATTGAAAAGGGAAAAAAAACTTCTTTTTTATTTGTGTCTCGAATCCTCAAATCTCAAAATATCCCTAGGGGTTCGAGGGATTCAAGGGTACTATTCCTGGTTCTTATAACCATTTCCTTTACCTTCTTCTAAATATAGCAAAGGCACCTCATTTGATAATAGGTTTTTCTTAAGGTAGGAATATAGGAGCGTGAGAAAAGGTCAATGGTTTTGAAGTTTTCATAGTAAAACCTTTTTTTTGACACAAAAAAAATATGGGTTCATTACAAACATATACCCTGATTTTGGTTGGAAGAACAGTAGAGAAAATAAAAACATATTTCTTTATGGCCAACATTGATAATATTTTCTTATATTATTTGTGTTATTTGATAGGTATTGATAATATCTATAAAAAGTAACAGCGCCTGTGATGCGATTTCTGGTTCAACTGTTAATGTGTACCTAATTTCTCAGTTAATAGCCATAGGCTTTTAGGGAATACATCATCAACTGTTACCTGTCTGTGGACAATAAGGGCTATTTACACAGCAATTTGGTCTCCTAGTGAAAATAGCTATCAGATTTCATGACTTCCCAATTTTATGAATGGGTTAAAGTTAAGCATTCTCTCAAGAATCCTTTTCAACATATTGTATTATGCCACCAGGATGAAATTGGTCTGAAAGAATGGGCACTCTCTTTGCGCTCGGCACATAAGTGCTCCCAGGAACTTCTCGGGAGCATGGCGAAGAAAGCTGGCAAGATCTATGGCACTGAACGAGACGCCAACAACAAGAATCCGTACATAGCCTCTCGCAACACCAACGGCAACTAAAGTGTTCCGGTCACATGGACAAGGAGGGAGGAAGGGTGTGTTCAATCCTCCCTCTCTGTTTTCCCGTTTCTTCCTTTTACTAGATACATCGTATTTGCTGTGGTTGTGTTTGAACTTTGCCACATTATGTAAGCTGCGACCAAACACACACGTGATACATGTTCACAAGTGGAGTGAAGGTGTTTTCTATTGTTACTGTACTGGTTCTACTCTTCCTGTACTCGTATTTATATTGTATGTTTTCACATCACCTTCTGCCCTCATCTCAAGTTTAGTATTTTACCGTTTTATGACACGAGCAAAACTTTTTACAAGTTGTATCATAGCAGAATTAAAAAAGAAAAATGACATAGACTGATGTAAGCTCATTTTTGTAATACACGTAACAAGAAGCCAGTGTCGTCGGCCCATAATCCTGTTCATACATTCATTCTCGATCATTGTAGCTCAGTAAAACAGAAAGCTTGAAGACATTGACAAAGAGTTTTAAATTAGTATATAAGTTGTAACTGTGCAGTATTTGAATGAAATAACGTGTAGATATTTTAGATTGTATGTATATACGGATATTTTGTCGTTTAATCATTGTATAACTTTGTATGCATTTGTAGAAAAACTACAAAATATGCGTTGCCCTACTCGCTTAATAAGGTATTTGAAGGAGTACATATTTATGTATTCTCTTATGAACATATTTCCTTTGCTGTAATATATGTTCATGTACCTGTTTCTTCAATAGTTGGCCATCTTTATATCGACTAAAGACAAAAATTAATGCTGCCATAGCACATAGTGGTTGGAAGGTTTTTTTATTTCTACAACTTAAGGCCTCTTAAGCAATGGCGAGTGAACACTCAAGTATTTGTTATAGTATTAGCTGGTCTCCAAACGTGTTAGTTTGTCAATAGAAGATGAAGGTAAACGCCAACAGAATTGATGTGGTAATTAATTTAAATGAAGTTAGTCGCAATGGTGAATAGTAGTTACAGCTGGTGTGGATCATGTGACATAAATTTTACACAATCCTTCCAAAGTTTAGATCTTTTAATGTGTAGTTGACTTATGTAAACAAACTTAATGTTTTATCAAGGTTGTGCAAAGTTGGAAAACTTTGGCCTCGCTTAGGGAAAAAATTTCGCTTTTGCAACAACAAAACTGTTTCGATAGAAAAATTAAAGGTTGAAAGACATATTTACATTAAATTTTTGTTATCTTGTGTTGATACAAATTAATTTTTACATGAAAATTTGCAGTAATTGAATTGCAGCTGAAAAAATTTCACAACATTTTGTAAATAATACTTAATGTCATAAGTTATATAAATATAAACAATATTTTTTTTTCCAAAATAAAACATAAAAGATATAATTTCAATTAGGCTTCAGGAATGTTTTTTTTGTAATTTGATAAAGCTTCGCTTTGACTCGTAAAAAAAGGCACACCGTTATGTATTACTTTAAATAATGTTTCTTTTGCGCCTCTTGTTTGAAAAGCTTTGTTCTACTTCTGAAATAATTAATTTGGAACATATAAAAGTGTGTTTTATCACCAAAACATTTCTAGATGTAACTACTAATCTCTATTCATCAGAATTAAGGCTGTGCCAATACGTGATGCTAGTTTCCAATATCTACAAACCATTATTACAGGAATTTGTGAAAACCTTACAGGAGGATGTACTAAATTACTATCAATTTGTAATAATAATATGATTGAATAGTAGGAAAACTAAGATCACAAATAAAATTAAAACACCAATACATATTTACACACACCTCAATATCTTAATATTATTATAGCATCTTCCTCAGGAAGTAGTAGTAGTATTAGTAGTAGTAGTAAGACTTCTTAAGGTAAATGCTATAATAGCATCGAAATATTGAAGTGTGTGTAAATATGTGTTAGTGTTTTTACTTTTATTTGTGCTCTATCATTTTCCTACCATTCTATCATATTATTTATTACATGTTGTTTTTGCTCAGTGAACTTTATTTCATACATCATCCATCCATCACTGTTTCCAGCCTGTGGTCTGGGTCACTTTTTTATTCACGCCATATATTTTCCATTACTGATTGGCTAGGCCTGTCGTAGCTTCATATGCCTTATAATCTAACTTAAGACTATATCAGACAACATCCAGTCCCCAGATGTTAATTCATCACTGTGAAAGGGTAAACCCACATTTCACCAATGATAAATTTTTTGGCCATACCAGGAATTGAACCTGGGATCCTTAGCTCAGTAGACAGATGTGCTACCAACTGAGCTAAGGTGATGGATCTTTATTTCATACATATTATTTTAAATAACTATCAAAAATTAATACAAGTCCAAAAATCAAAATTATATACTTATTCTAGCGGTTTCAATCTATCGGAACGCATATAAAAAGAGTGTGAAACACACTCACCGAAAAACAGAAAAAAAAAATCCTTAGCTTTTTTTTTTCGGAATTTGTGTTTCCCACTCCTTGATGAGGTCCAAGAGATTGAAACCTAGGTCGAGGATTGGGCTCAGGGATAGATTTTCTTGGAGAGGCAGCCATCACCTCTTTGTCCAGGGGCAGCAATCTAAAGTGGAAATTGTGTTCTTCTTTTTAATGTTAAAGCCATATTGTGTTTAGTCCCTCTAATATATTTTCTCTACCTTTACTATGCCTCCTTCCTAATATACATAACAAGATACCTAAAAAAACAAAAAGAGGTTTTTCTTAAAGCAATAAATTGACTATATATAATTTGCGTTGGTCTCTGAATGTTTTGGACGCTGTTAAGACATTGTTCCCATTGAAAAACTGTTGCGTACCATATTTGCTATAAGTAAACAATTTTTGGACAAAATAAATAAAGTATTGCTCCAATAGATAAGTTCAGTTTAATTTTCTACATACAATAATATCAACAATTCCAGAATAAACGTGTGCATCTCTGCATTAGATATGAAACTTTTTAAATGAATAGGAAAAGTTCTGGTCATATGCCGCAACGCTCTTGCCAAATATTCAAGAACTGTTGATATTACCGTGTGTAGTCAATAAAACTAAATGTATCTACAGTATTTGAATTATTCTGGCATAGAAACTGCAAACTTGCATTCTTTTATCACCCCACTTCAACAAATGGTTAAATTTCACTTTTCCTGTAATTCTTTTATTTTTAAGACTATAAAGGAAATATCTTTATCATATATTTTTGGTGTCAGTTAATTAAAGAATTGGCACTGTAAAAATTGGCAAAAACCTATTAGCCTAGCCTTAATAACTCTATTGTTGTAGCCTGGAACTGAATTTTGGTTGTTCAACAGGTTTTTTAATTTCTCTTATAGTGTTAATAAAAGTAGGTTTTTCAAGTTTTTAAAACTGGGTATTTGTAATTCTTAAAAGTTGATTGCATTTTAAATTTCTTTGCTGGCCTATACTGAATGTTTATTTCTCTATTCATTGAAGTGATTTTTATTGACATAAACACTTTAGTTTTGCGATATATATTATTAGAGGCAGAATGAATGCATTTTTAATTTCGTTAAATTATATTAAAAGTTCTAATTGTGATTGAATGTGCAACTACATTTTTTCTCCAGTATATATTTAAGCAAATACTGGTATTAACTGAATTTTAACAAAAATAAACTGTGTAAGATACGAATGTTGTATTGGTTTGTAATTTTTTAAAGTGCGGGTGCGTGCATAGTTAATCGTTGATCGAAAATAATATTTATGTGTTTTTATTTTATATATTTTGTATTCACTGTTGATGTTCTGTAAAAGGTATATATAATTAATACAAGCACAAGATGCCAGTGTTGTTGCTACATCGCCGCTTGCACAGATAAACTCCTCTTGTTTATATTGAAGCCCTTCCCCTTCATAAATAATCCTAAGTAGAGAAAACTCTTGACATCTGAACAAGGAACAATATTCAGCTAAATTCCGTGCATTATATTAAAATCATTGCGCTAGTCTCGCGTCTGTTCCTCTAGGTGTAAGTTTATTTTTGGTTCAAACATTCGAGTTTACATGCTCAGTCACTACGATACACCAATTTAACAAAACATTTTCAAAAAATAAATATGTGTAAAGATTATTTGTATGTGTGTGTGCATTTGTTTTGTTTATAATAGTTCTTGTCTAGTATCCAGTGTCCATTTCATGAGGTATTCTCCAATTAGTAGGAATATTGAATGGAAGAACTTAATACCTCAAATTACTATACTATATAGAACTGCATATACTAAACAAAGGAAAAATTGCACCAAATGGTTAGTTAAACATTAATAGGAGGATAGAATGGCAAGGCCTACACCCTTACCAGAAAACTCTTAGGCCTCAAAATTTACAATCATAATACAATCAAACATCTATCTTCCTTTCAATATTAAATTGAATTACATATACTGTAATGGAGATATTGAGTTTAACAATGAGGAGGTTCCGTGGCTAAATGATTTTACAATATATGGGAATTGATATAAATAAGGATCCTATTTTAAGAAGTCGTGTTTCCCACTCCCTTCTGATAAATTATAATAGAATGAACCCCAGGTTGGTGGATTGGGTGGTAAGGGTCGATTTTATTCAAGAAATAGGCATTAACTCTTTGTCCATTTACAGCAGTGTAGTGTGTGTGAAGTATGTTTTTATTTTCACTGTAAAGGCCATGTTATGTTGTTCCCTTTTACTTGTTTCTATTAACCTTTCCTGTACCTTCTTCCAAATATAGCAAAATACCTTAAAAATGAAGAGGTTTTCCTTAAAGAGTTGGATGAATAGAAAAAAAATTAGGTATGAACAGGAATAACATTTTTACATTGGGACGGAACAGGACAGAAAATGAGTCAAAATATCGGAATCGGGACAAGAAAAAAAATATATATATATAGGTTTTAGATTAATCCTAGACTAAAAATAGATATTGTTTCTATACTAATACGGCAATACTTGTAAAATCTATGGCATTATTAAATATAACACAAATTATGTATCATAAAAACTTAATATAAATAGGGGTGTGCGAATAGCATTTTATATTGAAACAAATAGCTACGTTTTGAACAAATAATGAGTAATACAAAGCAAATAATTCTAATATATTATATTTATTAGTTAATCTCTTTTGAAAATGGTATTTAACTACCTATTGGAAGAATGAAAAAAATAAAAATATAGATTCTTACCTTTCTCAAATGTCCTCTATTTTAATACTTCTTAAAGGTTATCTAAGTTTGAAACACCTTAAATATTCTTTAGATCTAAAACCCCTTAAAGGTTATCTATGTTTGAAACCCCTTGTAATATTTAGTTATGAAACACCTTAAACATTCCCTAGGTTTGTTACCCTTTAAATATTCTATATGTTTGAAACATATGAAACTTTTGTTTAAAGCCTCTTCAATGCTCTCCCTTAAAGAATGTTTGTTTAACACCCCTGTAATCTCTACTCTACATTTTCCCGAGGGTTCGGGATCCCGTCCACCCCTAAAAAAATGTATGTGTTCCTATCTCCAGTTTTCCGAATGTGATTGATGAGCGCTCTCCATTTTGTCCTGTCTCAGTACCTGGATCCAGATGTAATCCCAGTTCGGTACTCTTCCTCTCACATTCTGTCTGGTCTGGTCTGGTCACTCATCTTTTACAGGGTTTTCCTACTCATTTCATGGAACAGTACTTGTTTGTTACACAGTTGTTTGTCATTCTTTGTACATATCTGAACCATTTTGACCTGGACTTCTCAATCGTCGATTACTTCTGTATCATCTGTGATTTTGTTCCAAATCTTGTATTTTCAGCATGTACAGATAAATTCAATTTATTTTCTTATGCTTGATGAGCACGTTCTAAAACCATGTTGGCGAAGAAAAAAATGGTGCCAAACAGATGTATTTATTAAGCATTGAAAGGTAACACCATACAATACTGAACCTTCATGAGGGAAACATAAACACCACAGCCCTCACCAAAGCCACCAACTATCAACAATACCTCCATTTCCAAAGCAA
This sequence comes from Timema genevievae, assembly GCA_902155825.1. Classification (NCBI taxonomy): domain Eukaryota; kingdom Metazoa; phylum Arthropoda; class Insecta; order Phasmatodea; family Timematidae; genus Timema; species Timema genevievae. The sequence continues at coordinate 58,650 of CABFWO010003491.1, forward strand.
CCATCCTCTTCATGTAAAATGCTCTCCACCCTAATAGCCTAGCTAACAGAGCCAAACAGATGTCCCCATGAAAGGCAACTATGACTGCTCCACAGAAAATCTTTTACTGCAACTACTGCATTGCTGAATACATTGGCCTCGCCACAGGAACACTCGGACAACAAATGAATGGTCACTATTTTGATACCAATCACAACACCCCTGACAAACCAATAGCACTTGATGCCCAAACACATAATGCAGTTAATAGTTTCAAAGCTTCCCAGCTTCGTTGGTGGGAACTTGCTCACCAATAAATAACCCAATTCTCTCCTTTACTTCCATCTAAGCCTACTCACACCATTCATTCAGTTTGATATAAATAATAACTGATAAGTAGAGACATGCTTGAGGTTACTTTTAGGGGAAACGCTGTGTTATTTTTCTCAAAAAGCGATGATATTATAAGTTGAAAGTGATATTATTTACATAAATACGAGTCGGATTAGTATTTGTTAAAAAAAACTATGATAAACCTGTCTACATTTTTCGTTCTTATTTTGTATTTAACTATTTATTAACATATTCGGAGAAAAATCAAGTCTAAATTCGCACAAAACATTTCACACTTAGTAATATCAAACTCGATATCTCAACATCATTCATTACAAGTCTTACAAATATCAGTATCGAAATAATCAATTATAAACTTAGGTTCAGACCAAACAATAATAAACACTGCAACATGTTGTCATAGAAGACTAAACTACTATCAAATAAGGAGAAGGGAATAAAAATTAAGAAGATATAATTTTGCCAAACATGACTGCCTGTAGCAAGGTCCATATTTATTATGTCCTTGCTTGGCCCTAGGGTAAAATCTTGTAAAGGCTGTAAACAAAGAATTGAAATATAGGTATCATAATGTGTAAAAGTATAAATCTTTATTTTTAATGCTAACCTCAGATAAAAAAAGCTTAAATATCCTGAAAACACTCATATTTCCTGTGATCCATTTTATACCCATAAAATAAGTAAAAACTGATACTATTTCGTATCAATAGCAGCCCTGTTATAGTGCTATCACCAGTGTTATCACGTTGAAAACTATATTGCATGATGTGGTATTTGCCACATTACAAATAAATTGTGTTTATTTAGAAAAAAAGCTTAAAATTGTGTTATTCGTGTGAAAACAGTAAAAATAAGTTTATTGCAAATGCAAATTTTGCATGTCCCTACTGATAAGTTAATAATTTATTATAAATACAACATTCTATTCATCTAACAAGAGTTAAAACACAAGTTTGAGCAGACAACTACAGAATCCAACTGTGAACTTGGGGGCCTACAGTTTTTTGGTAAGTGTGTAGCCTTGCCCTTTTATCTTATTTTCAAGGTTTAATTCAAAATAGCCGCTTGGCGCCATATTTCCTTTGATAGTAAATATATTTGGAAGAAGGTACCAAAAAAATTGATAGAAACATATTTAAAGGAATAAACACAATATGGCTTTTATAATTAAAAGATCACAGTACACACTTTACATTGCTGCCACTGGACAATGGTTGCCTCTTTAAGAGATAAATTATGTTACTATTTACTATTAGCACCGCGTCTTACTACCCGTTCGGGTTATACGCACTTACGCTAATGTGTAATGGTAGGGTGATTGTGAGATGAAATGGAGGACCTACAGTTTAACATGGAATCCGAACCACGGTGGAGGCCTGGCATTCCTCACATTCACAAGCTGTGATAAATTATGCATTCGCATCCAATGTCCATTTCCTCTGTCATTTATATTATTCATTCCTTTTACATGTCCCTATCTAAGTGTCTTATTATTTCTTACAAAATTCTTTTTTCTCTCTTTTGTGTTTTCTGGTCTCCTATTTTGGGAAGTTGTGTTGTGCATTTCACACTCCCTCTTGACGAGTTCTGATAGAATGAAACCTAGGTCAGGGGACTGGGCGGTAACGATTGATTTTATTCAAGAAGCAGCCATTAGGTCTTTGTCCAGTGGCAGCAATGTAGAGTGTGAACTGTGTTCTTATTTTCATTGTAAAAGCCATATTGAGTTTGTCCCTTTTATATATTTCTATCCATCTTTCCTGTACCTTCTTCCAAACATAATACAATTACATCAAGCAAAAAGATGTTTTCCTTATAAAGATAAGCATTGAAAGTAGGATAGAAGGGAAGGGCTTACACTTACCAGGAAAATATAGGCTTGAAAGATATCAGATAAAACACATTACAGTTACATCAGGCCCCTTCTTCATCAGAAGAAAGCAGAACACTGACTGGACCATGGCTAGAGGTTGATCATATTGTCTTGTGCCCTGCAGTTGCCTGTTCAAACATGTCCTCATTCTTGAATATAGAGTTTTTAGTTACACATAGATGTGATCAGGCCTACTTGGAAGGTATAAAATAAGAAAGAGCTTAAATTGAGAACAGGGTTTTCATACTTAGTGAGCAAGTTTCCACCCACAAATCTGGGTAGCATTGCAACTGTGGCTAGTGTTACTCTGGTGCTATAGCACGAGTCGGGCATGATGTGCTACTGGTTTGTCTGGGTCATTGTTATCCAACCATATATTAGTATTGGTACATAGTAGGCCTTGTACATCATTAATTACAATTTCTGGAGTACTTTGCAATCCCAAAGCAAAGTTTTAGCATGGTTGGTTGTAGAACTGGGTTGCTCTTTGTGTTCAGATTCATTCTCTGCCGAGCAGTTGGGGTTTACAACTGTGCCTTGGTTCTTGTGTTTTCTTTCATATTTACATTTATCCTCACTTTGAGGAACACTTGTATAATAGCATCTTGGAGAACTAAAGAGGTTTTCCTTCTGGTTACAACCTTTGTTTTGGATTTCGGGGAGGGGGAGGGGGGGTCGTACATGAGCAAGTCCCCAAAGAGGAAGTGCAGCCTGGGCTGGCCTGGTGGATGACAATTCAAGATACCCAACCTTAACTAACGCTGTGGTTTTTGAGGGTGTCACTTAAAATTAATCATTTTATAAATCAATATAGATAATGTCCATGTGAGTAATACAGCTGTTAACAGTGACACATTGCAACACATGCGTCCAATCTTCCGGCGATCATAGCTCATATCAGCAAATCTGGTGTGAGGTTGCATTTAGAGTATTTTGTGATTTCACTCTTGTTCATTTCTAAGAGTAATAACAACATTGTCTTTGTTGAAGTATATGATAATTATAATAGGGAAGTGCGAGAACCATTTTTTCAATTCAAGACGATCTCGGGACAGGAATATAAAGTATCAAGATACGAGAACCAGATGAGAAAATGTCCTTTAAAAGTACAAAAATGTAAATTATGTTTATTAAAGTAAATATATAGTCTATAGAGTTCCTTTTTGACATTTGAGCTGGCGCTTGCATTAGATTGTTGTTGGTACCTCCTCCCACGTCCAACTGATCCCTCTACTCCTCACCAAGCGTATAACCCGAACAGGTAGTAAGACGCGGTGCTAAATATTATTATTATTACTCCTCACCACCCCGCCTTTTATACTCTCGAGGGAGCACAGACGCGCGGGGTCATGGTGGAAAGCCGTCATGCGAGGAGACACCGGTAGCTTTATTATTAAATCAGTAAAATACATGTACAGTTAAAAACGTATTCCTATTGATGAGGTGTCTCACGTTCTCCCTCTGCCACGCCGGTGGAACGTGTTTCCTGACCCTCCACCACCTCTTCTCGGTGCCGGCGGATTGTAGACTGGAGCTGAGACAGCTGGTGGGATAAACCCCGATGGGTATATAGCTGCCCCTGCAGCTTCATTCAAACACTCGAGATATAACTCACACATTTTAAATGCAATTAATAAAATAGTGATAGGTAGTTACAATGAACACCATTTATAATTTAATTTTGTAGTGTAAAAGCTTATATTGTCAAAGTTTGATATTGAAAAACAATATTTATAACTAAAACATTTCTTAATAAAGGCTATTTTTTGGTTATTATGGTATTATTGGAAATAAAACTTTCGAGACAAGATCAAGAATTTTTTAAAAATATTTTTGAGTCTCGCACATCCCCAAATTATAACTGAAACAGAGTAGTGCATTGTTTACTCATATAGTGTTTTCTTACCACCAAATTTCATGTGCTATCCAGAAGGAATTTCTATTTTTCCAGGCAGCTTAGAGTAATACAATTTCATTTTTTCACCAAACTGATTTAAGTGTAACATTTGTTTAAAACAGGATGATTTGATATTGAGTATGCATAATCCACTTTTTCACTTTGAAGCGCAGTCAAATTAAATGATATAAGATATCCTCGAAGCCGGAGTTTGAATATTTAAAAATATGTGTAAAGTTAGAAAAAAAATATTATACTTTGAATAACTAATGTAAATTTAGGTTATCAAATATAATTTACAAAATGTTATATTTCAAACATAATTAATACTTTTGTCTTTAATGATAAATTAAGCTATCACACACTGTAATTTCATTATTTTAGGTTTTTTTTATGTGGACATTAATTTCTGATGGAAATAACAGCAGAAAATGGTAAAAATAAACATAAATGTGTGTTTAATCTCCTTTGGTGAAGTTTCGTAACTGTAGAATCTGTAACTCTACCTTTGAATCTTAGTTTAAGTGAACAAATATTCAAAGTGAAGTTGAAGTTTTTGAAGCTTTGCACACTCCTATTGATGGGCAAATACATCTCCTGTCACTTCACAACTCTTGTTTAAAAGGTTACAAGACAGGTTTGAATCATCATGCTTAATCTTCAGTTCATTTTTTCGTCCATCCAAAGACCTACTATCTTCAGCTTTCAGTAAAATGTCCCAAATTAACAAATATTCCATTATTTTTACAAAATCCCATGTGTTTTCCTGGTTTTTTTCAGACCAAAAAATTCCCTGGTTTTTTCAGGTGTGTGTTAAACCGGCCCTTTCTATGCTAATGCTTGTACACTTCCTACAACCCACTGTCCCCATTCCTACTCAGTTTAAGTTGCTAATAATCCCCATCAGTAGGTCGCATGCTCCAACACCTCACACTTGCATTAAACTGGATTGCCGGTAATAGGGATATCAAGGTTTGATTTCCAGTTCAAGTGTATGAGTGTCTTATGAACATGTTACATTTCCTCTTAAATTCTATCTGCTTTATCCCTAACGTGTTAGTGTAATTAGTATGTGTGTGGATAATATTTATAATGTTAGCAAAAGAAGGTACAAAGATGAAACAAAAATTGGCCCAGAATAGGCACAAGTGGAGAGATAGCTGGAGCAAATCAATCTCAAGATTGATGATGATTTAGAAGATGTAGAAGTGTCGTCCAAAAATTATTCTTTTAATAAACATGATGGCAAGGGTACTCTTAGAAAATCCTTCCAATATTTAAATATTCTATAGATTGTGTGTTAAAATAAGCCTCCAAGGAATCCTAATTATTTTTTCATCATCTTGATTACATTCACATACACAATGTCTCGATAGCCCTCTTGGGCCTCATGCGAGACTCGTTGTCTTTTGGAAAATCTTGCGTCTTTTATTGGGTGTTCTTGGGGTTAGTTTAGTAAGTTGTGGGTTGACATAATTAATATACATAAAGTGTACGTTATATAATAGGGTGTAGTATTTCCTTTTTCACAATGTATGGTTCCATGAGTTGATGTATATAATGTACCGTTTCTTCGTGCCGGTGGTTTGATTTTTATTTAAACTTAATATTGCATTGATCCATGACAATAATTGGCAAATCAATTGCTGGAATTTTTGTTTAATACTGAAGGTCTTGCCATTAATGTAACATATTAAAACAAGCAAATGTGATTGGTTGTGACTGAAGTAAAATTAAAGTTTAATTTGCCATCATTTTGTTTGTTCTATCTTAAAGAAAACAAATTTATCTCAACACACAGTGGTAGGCATTCTTAAACCCACTTGAGTTAAAAGTATGTGTAAAGAATTTATAATAATAATTTTTATTGTAACATTAAAACATTTCACGTGTTCAATATGTAAAAATAAGATATTTATATAAATGTAAATATGTAAAATACAAGTAGTATTTATATGTTATTGCATTTTTATTCAATTTATATTGCAGGCAATAGGTTTTACATCTAATTTTAATATCTTGATTTTTTTATTTATCTAAAAGTTAAATTAATTGTCAATAAAAATTTTAAATTATAATATGGAAAAACTATAGTCTGAAATAGCTCCATTAGTTATCATATAGTTAAAATGTGTTTATAAACATTTAAAATAGTTGCTTTCGCAGTATTAAAATTTGCATGTGTTAATAGGGATGTGAAAAAAATATCAGCTACTTTATTAATGTCAATATTTTCCTCTAGGATAGTAGACTTAGATGGTATGGACCTGTAATGAGGATGTTCAAGGAGAGTATGCCAAAGAAAATGATGTAAATGAAACATGTAGAAAAAGACCGCAAGCGATGCCAAGAGAGTTGGGAGGAGCAGATAACAAAGTGTGCAAGTGAGAGGAGAAGGGTAGTGGAAGGATATAGTAAGATAAAGGCATTTTACTAAACTACCCCGGCCACAGCCTGGAAAGTTGGTGATGATGATTTTACTTTTATTGATGAGTATTCACACAGCGGTATTAGAACAAAACCATTTGGCTGCAGAGTGCGTATTTTCCAAAACAGGACCTACTTTAACCAAAAAAAGGAACAGGATTTTGGGTAAAAGAATGGATGGCTTCCTCTTTCTCAGTGATTGTAATGAAGAGGGTTGGAGCTAAAAACACTTTTTTTCCTCTACAGCTTCACCAAAAATATAACAAATGTAACTAAGCAAGGAAAGTTCTCTTAACTTTCAGGGTTAAAAAAGTGTACAAAATAGTTGGAAAAAATATACTTTTAATTAAAACAGGTATAGTAAAAGCTTTCATGGTATCTATCATACATTAAACATAATTATATTATCATATGGTTAAATCATTATAATTTTAGGTATTTAATAAATGTTTCCCCCAAATAAGATTTTATTACCAATACTTTTCTTTCGAAACTAGTACATTATTGATTCGTTCCTTTCGATATCACATCCCTAGGTGTAAACCCTTAATTCTCTTATCAAACATATATTTTTAAATACTTTGAGCTACAGTTATTTAGACATGAAAGAATAGTTGCCTAGTGGCTTGGAAATATGAAAACACTTTAAATATTTAGCACCGCGTCTTGCTACCCGTTCAGGTTATACGCTTAAGTACTAATTACGCTAACGGATTAGGAAATGGGAGGGTTGAATTTAGAGGAAGTAAACCCATATTTGCGTGGAGGGAAAGTAGAAAACCATTTAGGAAAAACAACCCCCAGTTCACCCGACCGAGATTCGAACCTCGATCTCCCCGTCCTCGGCGGTCGAGCTCAACACGACTAGCGCGTTAGCCAAAAACACTTTAAAGTGATGTAATGTAAAAGAAGTTAGGCTAGACCTTGATAGAAACAAATACACTTCCCTTTATTTCTTCACACTTACATCTTATAACTTTCACAGGGTTCCTAACTTATATTACTTTTTCCTGTACTTTCCATATATTCAATTATACACGCCTTAGAAATGAAGAGGTTTTCCTAGGACTAGATTGATAAGGTAAAGCCTAACTTTTTTTTATATGACAAAAAAACTCATTGGCCAAAATAAATCAAATATTTCGTCTGTATATATATTTGTTTAGTTTTCTATACACATTAATCTTGACAGGTTTTTAATATAAATTTGTTGTAAACATTTTAGAATTTGACAGACTTTTTCCATTTTTTGAAAAGTTTAGGTTCAAATGACACTATGCTTACAACAGATATTCAAAAACTCTGGACTTTAATGGGTGAAGTGAATAAAATATAAGAGTTTACTTAGTAGAATATAGGGCTTAGAGTTAGCGCCAACTAATGTCGAAGTGAATAATTAGAAGCTAATTCTAGGTAGATACATTTTGTTTTGTACTATGAATCAGCGTCTGCGTGAAAGGAAAGTTGAAAAACATATTGTTAAAAAACACTTTAAGTACAACTGGTGTGGCAAGACATATTAAGACTGGGAAATTTTTAGGTAGTGGTTCTTTGTCAATGCCGCCTTTTTTAATTTTTGTTATCTCTTTGTCAATGCCACTATGTAGTTTGTGAGCTTTTAGAAGGATTTGATCCATTACATCGTTAACCTTTTACATACCGTAGTCCGGTCAACTCCGAAATCCTCAGCCACACCAGTCTGGAATCCAGGATCGCCCATACAACGAAGAAGTATCTCCATCCGTTTTCAGGAAGTCAAGGCTCCTCCACATGTTTCATCAGTTACTGGCAAAAACTCCACAGTTAAAATGTCAATATTTTCACTTTCAAATCATAACAGCTATTTACATCTATTAACATCCCTCCGAACAAGATACATTTTCTCATGTCTAACCAGCAGGAACATCGTCATGATGATAAACTATCCGGAAAAGTCAAGATACATCTAGGCATACTAGAGTCTACAACTTTTATTCACATTGCTCGTATGTAGACAAACTAAATATATATGAAGCAATATTTTATTTATTTTTGCCAAAAATGATTTTATATTATAATAAAATGCAAAAATACTTAAATTGCATTCCCTTTGACTGCACGTTACCATTATAGACTTAGAAAAACTTCCCATGACCAATCTTATGTTTAATACTTATCACTATAATTGTTGTTTATCATAATAGTTATAATTTATCTAGCATTTAACTGAAATGGACACTGGATTTTGAAAATTGCCATTATGATGTGTATGTTAGTTGAAGAATTTTAAAATTTAAATATAAACTTAAATTGAAAATATTAGTGTTATGTGAAAATATGTAAAGTTGTTATGAAATGGTGAACAAATGTGTTGTGATATAGGTTATAATCGTTGTTACTGTTGTACATAAGATATTGTGAAAATGAAAATGCACAAGAGAGATTTTTTAGATTAATCTTTGTCCATTACCTGCTTTTATTATTTCACCTTCCCTGTCATCACACCCAGAGTCCTTGCCGTCAAGGCGGGATGTATGGAAACTTGAAATAAGGGCACTATTTTAACAGGTTTTATAACACAAATATTATTTGAACAAAACAAAACTATTGTGTCAGAAGATACTTTAAGTTTAGTTTTATACACATGGTAAACTCACAAGTGCTTGAATATGTCATGGCCATCACAAAATTTTCTCAAGACTTTCTCTCTTAATTTGATAAATGTTTTGTTTAAATACCTCAATACTCCTGACAGATATTCAACAAATGTTGATATTACCGTGAGTAGAAAATTAAATTAAACAAATCTACTGGAACAATAGTTTATTTACTTTGTCCAAATAAGTTTTTGTTATAAGAACTTCAAGAATATTGCCCTTAACTTGCATCCCACCTTAATATGTTGGGCTCATTATTAGTATGATATTAAAACATGACCACAACACATAAACATAGTTAGTTTGATGATAAGAATATTTGATTGAGAGTCTAAAGATAATAAACCGTTTCCAGCCTGAGGCGGGTTACTTTAATAAAATGCCTCCATCTGCCTCTATCCTTCCTTCTAAAATTGCTTCACTGCTGCTCCTCCCATCTTTACTATCTCATGTACTTCCTGTACTCTGACTCTTTCCCTGATAACTTTATTCCTAATCTCATATTTCTCCTCATGACAGCTAGCTAGTCTTTCCTACATTCAATGTCCATGTTTTTGCTGCAAATGTGCTGATGGGTACAAAGTACACCCTATACAACATTTCCTTACACTTCAAGGACACTTCTCTTCTCCCTAGCATGTCTCTTACGCACCTATAGAACAACTCTCCCTGCTGCCCTATTATTAGATCTTCTCTAATCACACCCTTAGTTTCATAAATCTACAGTCTAGAGATCATAGGTTCAGTTCCCTTACGCATGTAGTATTTATAATATGAAATATCTTTTTATTGGTCCACTTTAAATTAAGAATCGTGTGTTGTAATAATAATTCAAGTTGTTATGAAATAATATAAGCATTTGTGCAGTAACAAAAATTCAAAGCGATTTTTCAAATTTACCAGTTTTTAATAAAATAGTGTAGTCAACCAATCATGCTGCTTGTAAAATTATGTGGTTTAAGTATCTGGATGTTAAAGCCAAGTTTAACCCTTTCCCTGGTGCGGAAGTTGAACATGATCCGAGTTTCCCTGAACGTTCCCCGGTGCGGTGCATTAAAGTTATTGTAATGCCATCTATCAATGAACCACTGTACTTTCAGCCAGTTCATATGCTTCATATTGAAGCTGATAGATCGAGCTTCCAGTTAAATGCTATACTATTACCATGAATAACGTAATGAACGAGAAAAACAAATGAGTAGAAATATTATTTGCCGGGTAAGAATATAAGAGTATAAAAATGGCTGCCAGACCTAAACAGATAGCTCTGCTAGGTGGTCCAGGGAAGGGGTTTACTCTTATTGAATAATTATAAGAATGCATTTGTCTAGGAAGAAAGTTCAATCAAGACATTATTCGGTACTATAGCTGTTGAGAAGTAAAAATACATTTTATTATGAAACTTCTATAAATCAACTTACACTTGTCACTTCTGCACATATTTGTTGAACCTTTTTTCCATTTATAATTTCACTCAAATCTTATGGATAATTTTCTCTGCTACAATAATTGAACTAATTAAGGACTGATTGTCACATTCCAAACTATAATTCTCGTATTCCCAAGAGGATAGTTTTCAGTCTGTGATCTATGGTTAGCTTCTCAAGGCGCCTTGGCAAAGTTTCAAAGTCTGCTTTCTCCACCTCGTGGCATGGGTCTTGGGCACGGGGTGCTACTTGGAAGGTGAACTGAGGTCCGAGGAGTCGCTCACACAGCGCGCACACACCAGCCCATGAGCGGAAGTCGAGCAAGTCCGAGTCGGTCCATCCCAACAGCTCGCGGAAATACTTGGCTTGATGTTCTGGCAAGGTGCACCCCATCACTTCACCCAGGGCTTTTGCCACGTTCTGGAAATGAATCAGTTAAAGGGAAAGGCTTTCAATTAGAGTTGGGTTGAATCCACTATTTTACAAATCTGAATCTTGGAAAAAAATTATGAACATAAGAAATATAAATATAATATACAAATTGTAAATTACTGACTATAGCAACTAGCTATCTAGAGAGATTTTACCACTCCTTTATGACTAGTGCTGCCATCTTGGTGGAAGAAAATAGAAGTGCTGCTTTGTGGAAGAAAATAAAAATACAGCCCGCTTCACCCCTTTTATATAGACCTTTGTACCGATCTGTTTTTCCTCTAACGTAGTTTTGAGCTGACAATTAAATCATCAAATCATTTAAATAAATTTTTTTTGTGCTTACAATATTTTATTTCTAAATTATATTTATTTTTATCATCATCATCATCAACTTTTTCCAGCCTTTGGCCAGGTCAGGTCAGTTCAGTAAAATGGCTACATCTTCCTCTACCCTTCCACCATTTTCCTTCTTTAATTTCTTCCATTCTTCTCCTCTCACTTGCACACTTTGTTATATGCTCCTTCCACCTCTTTCTTGGCCTCCCTTGCGGTCTTTTTCCTACATACAGTAGAGTCTCGGTACTCAACATGCGCACGTACACACAGTTGTTGGCGCCAGTCATCACAATCCAAGGTCATTCAACTGTATTACCTCTCAGTTTGTTTGTCTAACTCGAGTGGAACAGTCGTGTTGTGGTGTTTATACAAGTGCTGTGTTTGTTAGTTTTACAATTCAGTAAAGTGTTATTCGAATCAATACAATGTTATATGTAGAGTATTATACTGCATTTCTGTATATGACACATATGTATATACACCACTATATTAACATGTAATATATTGTACTGTACACTTCTACAGTACAGTACGACTGTACCTCTATTATTCAATACTGTACTGTGATTCATCCTCATTTAGTAAACATGCATCTTATGCAAGTTCATTCGTAAAACTCGACATTTCAATAACTCAACACCTCTCAGTCCACATTAGGTCGAGTTCCCGAGACTCTACTGTACTTCTTTGGCATCCTCTTTTTTCCATCCTCATTACATGTCTATATCATCTCAGTCTTGCTTCCTCTACTATCATATGTAATCCCTGTACCCCCACTCTTTTCTAGATAACTTCATTCCTAATCTTGTTTCTCCTCATGATAGCTAACATGCTTCTCACGAACTTCATTCCCATTGTCTCCACTTTCCTAGTTTCTCTTACATATGTGACAAAGGGTACAAAGTACACCCTGTATTACACTTCCTTACCCTTAAAGGGCACTTCTTTTCTCTATGGTAGGTCTCTTACACACCTATAGAACAACTCTCCCTGCTGGACTCTTCTCATTACATACTCTCTACTTCCACATTTCGCCTCAATCACGCTTCCAAGATATTTTACGTTATGTACTTTCCTCAGCTCTACTCCATCCAACCTTATAGCTTTATTAGGCCTTACCCTCTTCCTTGTCATTACCATCACTTTAAATGTCCCTATACTTCCTTTTCCTTCTCTCCCCATACCATCAAGTTATCAGCAAACATCTTGGCTTTCATCCTTTCCTGAGTTTTCCTTCCACTTTGTTCATGACCATTTCCATTACAATTAGTATTGGTACAAGGGCACTCCCTTGCTTCACTCAATTTTTTATTTGGAACTAGTCCGTCCTTCCACTCTCCGCCTTAACATAACACAGCTCCTGTTATGCTCATACATGCTTTTCACACTCATTACAACTACCCTATCAACTTCGGCCTCCCCCATCGCTTTCCAAACTTTATTTCTATCCACACTAACAAATGCCTTATCCACAACCATAAATACCATTACCAAGTCTTTCCCACATTCATACCTTCTTTCCATCAGCTGTCATATGGCAAAGATTAAGTCTCTTGTAGACCCCTGTTCACTAAATCCGAGATGATCCTCTCTCCACCTTCCTTTCATTTTATTTCTTATTCTCTTTTCCAGTATCTTTTCATATATATTTTTGTACAGTGTTATCCCCCTATAATTTGTACACCTCTTCCTGTCTCCTTCCATACCATTCTCAGAACCCTGTACAACCATTGTATACATACTTGATCTGCTGCCCTTATCATTTCCAAAGTCAGTTTGTCAACACCCGGTGCTTTTGTTTCATCCTCTTTAGTGCGTCCTCCACCTCTTTCGCTATTTCTTCCTGCTCATCTGTTTCCTCTCATCCCTTTCCTCCTCCAGGTTGAGCATGTTCTCAAAATATCTCATCCATAGTTCCTTTTATTCCTCTCCTGCCTTCAACGTTCTTCCTTCATCGTCCATCATGCTAACTTCTTGTCTTTTCTCTCTCCTCCTGTTTCTTACTTGGCTATATAACATTCTTCCACGTCATATTCCAGCATTTCTGTCCATTTTTGCATCCGATCTTTCCTGGCTTCCCTTACCACTCGCTTCTCTCTTTTCTTTTCTCTATATTCTTCTCCTCCACTGCTTCCTTCACCCTCTCATTCCACCAGGGTTATTGTAATATCAATATCAATGCACCACTGTACTTTTAGCTGGTCTGAATACTTAAGGTTGAGGCTGATAGATGAAGCCACCAGTTCAATGAACATGAATAAAGTAATAAATGAGTAGCAAAAATATTTGTCAGATAAGAGTATACAAGTATAAAAATGGGTTCTGGACTCACACAGAAAGCTGTGCTACATGACCACCATGGAATAGGTAGAAGTTGTGTTGTGCATTTCCTGCTCCATCCTGATGAGTCTTGATGGAATGAAACCTCAATCATGGGATTGAACGATGACAATTTTTTTTAAAGAAGCAGCTAATATCTCTGTCCAGTAGCAGCAGTGTAAAGCTATGATTGTGTGTGTTCCTCTTTTCTGCACCTTCTTCCATAACCAAATGTACTTCAAAAAGTGAAATGCAGTTTTCCTTAGAGAGAGATAGAGATAACTTAACTCTAGGTACAATTGTATGTATGGAAATGCAGTGCTTAGCAAGCGATGTATTCATGTATATGTAAAAATTTCTTCACCTATATTTAAAGTAGAGATGGGCCACTCGAATCCACCGAATCCTGACAAGTATTTGAGATTCGAGGATTCGGTGTTTTACTGGATTCGATGATCGAATCTTTCACCTCATAAGGGAAGCAGAATAATTTGTAATTCAAAAATTACTTAGGCCTACTTGAAAAGCACAACTTAAACCGTTTTGCCGGACAAAAGAGCTTAGCATGAATAAAATTATTATTTAAAAATGGGTGTGGAAAATCTTACGTGCATAGTACCCTACCCTCCCTCCTCTATGGGAAACTTGGACTTGAACGTTTCAGCACATGCTCACTTCTCACAAACAATCTTGTAAATATTTTAATGAACCCATTCAAATTCTTCAAAAACTGAAAATCAAAACTAAAATTACAAATAAACTCGAAATAAATAAAACAAATTACGGCTTTTTTTTTAAACAAAAATAAGAACACATTACGCATGATACAAAGTCAGCCGCCAGCCATTACGTATATTATGTTTACTCACCTGAGTGATGATTAAAATAAAGATACTGTTAATTCTTACTACCCAACTGGTTTTAATTATCTACACTTATGCAAAAAAAAAAATTTATTGCATATGATCCTTAAGTTAGACATTTTGTTGAGTTTCATGAAAAATAAATATTGTCAACAGTCAAGACAAAGATAAAACTGTTTATTTATGCCTACTGGCCTACGTATCGTATATCGATTGTTTGTTTAAAATCGATTCAGGTAATCTGATCACTTAGTAAGCTCTATCGAGTTTTAAGAATCAAATAACGACTTACTAATTCATTATTTGTTTTTAAATTGATTTAACTTAAGAGTTTATTATTTTTTAAATGTGTTATTGAAGTAATTGTAAAAATATTCAAACATAGTCCTGCCTTGTAAAATGGGAATGAACATATTGGAGTCAAAAATATGTTCGTGTTTTAAATAGAATTTATTCTCAGAAATCGATATATTGCAAGAATTGACTATATTTCTTGTTTTCTACGCGAAGATAGATAATGGATATAAGAAAATAATAGAACATACTTAGGCATTATTCAATTCACTATTTCCAATTTATGTTTAATTGTTAAGCATGTTGTTTTAATCTTTATTAAAAATTTCCGTTTGTATTTTATTTTTGCTATCTTAATAAAATAAATTATAATCCTTCAATGACGATTAAAGTTGATCAAAGGATAACTAGGCCTTATCTGTTGATTGCACATGTTTTTTTAGAAACTTAACTCACTCTAACAACACTTTTAAAAATAAATAAAAGACACTCAAATTTTGATTGATTTGATTTTCAAACAATAATATGAGTCTAGATTGTTTAATTTGGCTTGATTTTAACCTGTATTTTGCGGGGATGGTTGGGGATGTTTAAAATTGAAAGCCTGATTGAAATAAATCTTAATTTACAGTTTAGGCCTATATTGTGTAATGTAGGTCTATTTATAAATCATTAAAATTTCTAACAATTTGCTAGGATTCAGATTCGAGATTCGAAAATAAAATGTAAATTTGGATTCGAGAAATAGTGGATTCGACCCATCTTTAATTTAAAGGATTAAAATTACATACCTGCCCCAGCATTCTGCGTTCCATATCGTCATCGTCAAGGTCTTCCTTGTATCTGTTGAAGACACGGTTGTACAAGAGACGACGTCCACTAGAGATTGACACATGCATCCGGATGTACTGCATCGGAGTCATAGCTGTATCAAGAACATGATAATAATACCTGGCTGTACTGACAGCTGTGTCAAGAACATGATAATACCTGGCTGTACTGACAGCTGGGTCAAGAACATGATAATACCTGGCTGTAGTGACAGCTGTGTCAAGAACATGATAATACCTGGCTGTACTGACAGCTGTATCAATAACATGATAATACCTGGCTGTACTGACAGCTAGTGTCAAGAACATGATAATACCTGGCTGTACTGACAGCTGTATCAAGAACATGATAATACCTGGCTGTACTGACAGCTGTGTCAAGAACATGATAATACCTGGCTGTACTGACAGCTGTGTCAAGAACATGATAATACCTGGCTGTACTGACAGCTGTATCAATAACATGATAATACCTGGCTGTACTGACAGCTAGTATCATGACCATGACAATCCCTGGCTATAATGGCAGATGTATCTAGCTCATCGTGTAATAACTTACTCTTGAGAGTGCGACTGTCTAACGGAAGCTCGAAGCGGGCACTCTGTCTTGAGAAGCTCCGAGGTAACTTGAGCCACAGCTCAGTGTTGGTGGGGGGTAGACGCAAACCCTTCTGAACCTTCTTCATCTCCTCACTGAGCACAGGTTTGCCAAGGCGATGTCGCAGAGCCTCTTCTAATACCTTGTGTTTCTAGAACATAGCAAAATCCTTTTGTTAAATACATTCATTTATTCATCAGTAATAAAAAAAATATCAAAACTTGAGGAAAAAAGTATTATCCCTGAATTTCTAAATGTGTACCAAGTCCATTTTTTCAATTTGGAGCAAACTCAAAATAAAAATATATAGGTCTACTCTCGCACCCAAATCAAAGTTATTGTGCTTATTTATACAATTAATGAGCTAAAATCAATAAGAATGTGCACAATTCTTTGTAATATTTAATACTAATCTGATAATCAAGTTATTAACACAACATGCAATTAAATTACTTCAGATTTGTTCATATGATTATTAATATTGTAATGTAGATAACAGCTCAGAATGGCAAGAATTGAACATAAATTATGTATTTTAGTTGTCAAATATTTTAACTGATGAACCTTCATAATTATCAAAGAGAGGATTTTTTTTTTCTAAGCAAAGTCAAAGCAGATATTTTAGGAAGTCAAGTTGAAGCTTCGCAGACTCCAAGAAGATAGTAAAGACTCCTAACTTTTTACTAAACTCTTCGTCGACCACCTCCTGGTCAATAAAGGAAGATGGTAGAGACTCCTACCTTGTAGTCAAACTCGCCATCGACCACCTCCTGGTCAGTAAAGGAAGATGGTAGAGACTCCTACCTTGTAATAAAACTCTCCATCGACCACCTCCTGGTCAGTAAAGGAAGATGGTAGAGACTCCTACCTTGTAATAAAACTCTCCATCGACCACCTCCTGGTCAATAAAGGAAGATGGTAGAGACTCCTACCTTGTAGTCAAACTCGACATTGACCACCTCCTGGTCAGTAAAGGAAGATGGTAGAGACTCCTACCTTGTAATAAAACTCTCTATCGACCACCTCCTGGTCAGTAAAGGAAGATGGTAGAGACTCCTACCTTGTAGTCAAACTCGCCATCGACCACCTCCTGATCTAGTTGTCTGAGCAAGTGTTTCAGAGTAGCCTGGTCAATGAAGGAAGTGGACACTCTACTCGGCCTGTGAGACTGTAAGAGTGGTGTCTGAATCTGTGGAGCCTCAGTACAGAGCATCTCGTTGAATATTGGTACAGCTAGAGATGGACGTGCACTGGCATTATAAGAGTCTGGATCCAGCGTAGACACCTGCCAAAATAACACAGTGCATCAACGTAGCTCTTACATTCACTGTTTTATCAGACGTTTGTGAAGCGTGAACATACAGGGAGTACATGAGATAGAGTAGAGGAAGTAAGACTAAGATGGTATGGGCATGTAATGAGGATGGAAAATGAGAGAAATCCTAGGAGAATGGTGGAGATGAAGAATGTAGGAAAAATACTGCAACGGAGACCATGAAAGAGATGGGAAGAGCAGATAACAGAAAGTGAGCTGTGTTTGTCACCAGATGGGAACAAGTTGTTTACTCCACAACATGGAAATTAATATTGTCATTATCATCATCATCAAAAACAACTGTTTTCAGCCTGTGGCCGGTCAGTTTAATAAAATGTCTCTACCTTCCTTTATTCTTCCAGCATTCTTCTCCCATCTCTTTCTTGGCGTCCTTTGCAGTCTTTCCCCTACATACTTTATCTCCATCATTCTCTTTGCTATTCTCTCACTTTCCATCCTCATTACATATTCATACCATCTCACCCTCACTTCCTCTACCAGCTATTGAATATGTTATTATTTCAAACATATTTTGTTCTAGCCATAGCAGCAATTAAAATATGTGGCAAGAGAAACTAAAAAGAACTACACAAAAATTGCCAGTTAGGCACCCTCTCGCAAAGAGATTCAGTAGCCCGTGACCCAATAACTGGCAGATCATGTTATAGCCGTTCTGTGTACATAAAACAAGGAGTGATCTTACCAGTAGAGCACCCACAGGGGGTAAGGAAACCATATGTCCCTTCCAAGATCACAAATAATTTAAATAACTTCATTTATATAAAGCACAACTAAATTATTGAGCAGTGAAGATGTTTTGAATGTAAAGACTAAATTTTAGGTAGAGATGGGTCAAATCCGAATCACCAATTTACCTTTGAATCCCGAATCTGAATATTGGACAACATTATTAACATAAGAGGAAATGTAAATATGATGGAATAATATAAAATACAAATAGTAACTAAATGTTAACATTCTTTCTTATAATCCATTCATTATAACATTCATACATTCAGTCAAGTGCTAAATTACTGGTCTGGGGCCTGGTTGTTAAGTTCATCCTATGAATATAATTATTTCTGAACCAGCAGATTAGAGCTCTAAAATCAAAAGAAAGAAAAAACACGAATTTTAGTCTTGAGTCTGAAATTTTCTTGAATCTTGAATATCCTTAAGGATTCGAGGGTCCCAATTCAACCAATTTTTTTTTAAATTCCACTAAACACATTTAAAGTGTCCTCAAAATTCCCAACTTCAAGAAAGAATAGAAATAATATCTTCATTACATTGTTTTCAAACCACTTACATTATCAAAATCGCTATCCTTAGATACCATGGAAAAACTTCCAAATTAGTTATAGAGGCATTTAATTATAAATAAATGTTCTTGGCTTTCAAATATAAAGAGCCTGTTCCTCCTAGACCCTGACCCACCCCCACACCTTCTTTGAGATTTCATTTTGCCTACTGCCTTGATCTAATGCCCACCCCAAAGTAAATGTCTGAGTGTGCCACTGGCTCTGACACAATTCGTGCATTATGAAGTTGATCGACAAATTTTTGTCCAAGTAATCAAACAAAACACAATAGGCTATCACCTGAGTTTCTCCGGGCTCTGGTAGGCCCTGGAACTCTTTATCCAGCTCCTGAGACCCCTCCCGGACAGACCTTTTGCTCCGTCTGCGACGCTTCCCTCGACGCCTGGTCATCTCCTCATCCCCACTGCCAGTGGTTGTGTCGGTCATGACGCCAGACGCATCCCCGGCACTCAGCCCCTTCACGCTGTGTAGTACCTGCTGCTGCAACTGACAACGCAGTGCTGCTACAGTGAACAGTGGACTTGTATGAATCCAAGACATTTGTCACTACTTGGTACACAAAATAAACAGTTAAAAGAGCTACAAGCTCTTTTGACCTGCTCCACTTTCTACCATTAAAATAGCCATGAGCCTCTATGATCTGTCCCACCTTCTACTATTAAAATAGCCATGAGCCTCTATGATCTGCTCCACTTTCTACCATTAAAATAGCCATGAGCCTCTATGATCTGCACCACTTTCTACCATTAAAATAGCCATGAGCCTCTATGATATGCTCCACTTTCTACCATTAAAATAGCCATGAGCCTCTATGATCTGCTCCACTTTCTACCATTAAAACAGCCATGAGCCTTTATGATCTGTCCCACCTTCTACTATTAAAAGAGCCATGAGCCTCTATGATCTGCTCCACTTTCTACTATTAAAATAGCCATGAGCCTCTATGATCTGCTCCACTTTCTACCATTAAAATAGCCATGAGCCTCTATGATCTGCTCCACTTTCTACCATTAAAACAGCCATGAGCCTTTAGGATCTGTCCCACCTTCTACTATTAAAATAGCCATGATCCTCTATGACCTGCTCCACTTTCTACCATTAAAATAGCCATGATCCTCTATGATCTGCTCTACTTTCTACCATTAAAATAGCCATGAGCCTCTATGATCTGTCCCACCTTCCAATATTAAAAGAGCCATGATCCTCTATGACCTGCTCCACTTTCTACCATTAAAATAGCCATGATCCTCTATGATCTGCTCTACTTTCTACCATTAAAATAGCCATGAGCCTCTATGATCTGTCCCACCTTCCAATATTAAAAGAGCCATGATCCTCTATGAACTGCTCCACTTTCTACCATTAAAATAGCCATGAGCCTCTATGATCTGTCCCACCTTCTACTATTAAAAGAGCTATGATCCTCTATGACCTGCTCCACCCTCTACCGTTAAAAGAGCCATGAGCCCATCTGATCTGCTCCACCTTATACCGTTAAAAGAGCCATGAGCCCATCTGATCTGCTCCACCTTCTACTGTTAAAAGAGCCAAGAACCCATCTGATCTGCTACACCCTCTACCGTTAAAAGAGCCACAAGCCCATCTGATCTGCTCCACATTATACCGTTAAAAGAGCCATGAGCCCATCTGATCTGCTACACCCTCTACCGTTAAAAGAGTCACAAGCCCATCTGATCTGCTCCACCTTATACCGTTAAAAGAGCCATGAGCCTATCTGATCTGCTCCACCTTATACCGTTAAAAGAGCCAAGAACCCATCTTATCTGCTACACCCTCTACCGTTAAAAGAGCCACAAGCCCATCTGACCTGCTCCACCTTATACCGTTAAAAGAGCCATGAGCCCATCTGATCTGTCCCACCTTCTACTATTAAAAGAGCTATGATCCCCTATGACCTGCTCCACCCTCTACCGTTAAAAGAGCCATGAGCCCATCTGATCTGCTACACCCTCTACTGTTAAAAGAACCAAGAACCCGTCTGATCTGCTCCACCTTATGCCGTTAAAAGAGCCATGAGCCCATCTGATCTGCTCCACCCTCTACCATTAAAAGAGCCATGAGCCCATCTGATCTGCTCCACCTTCTACTGTTAAAAGAGCCAATAACCCATCTGATCTGCTCCACCCTCTACCATTAAAAGAGCCACAAGCCCATCTGATCTGCTCCACCCTCCACCATTAAAAGAGCCATGAGCCCATCTGATCTGCTCTACCTTCTACTGTTAAAAGAGCCAAGAACCCATCTGATCTGCTACACCCTCTACCGTTAAAAGAGCCACAAGCCCATCTGATCTGCCCCACACTTATACCGTTAAAAGAGCCACGAGCCCACCTGATCTGCCCCACCTTATACCATTAAAAGAGCCACAAGCCCATCTGATCTGCTCCACCTTATACCGTTAAAAGAGCCACAAGCCCATCTGATCTGCTCCACCCTCCACCATTAAAAGAGCTATGAGCCCATCTGATCTGCTCTACCAGTTAAAAGAGCCAAGAACCCATCTGATCTGCTACACCCTCTACCGTTAAAAGAGCCACAAGCCCATCTGATCTGCCCCACCTTATATCATTAAAAGAACCATGAGCCCATCTGATTTGCTCAGCATTCTATTGTTAAGTCCCAGAGATTTGTGTTAGTTTGCTAGTTCTGGTGTTACTCGAAAGCTAGGGTAATATTATGTCACTAGAATGAGAATATTCTCCTTTATTATAGAACACTATATGCAGATAAAAATGAGAGAACAATCTGAGAAATAGCTTCATAAATAACAGTTGGGCAATTGAAATAGCTGTGGCGTTATTAGAACAAAATACTTGAAACAGACTTGACTCTCTTGGCATACAAGTCCAGTATAGGCATGGCACTAAACAAGTTTCAAAAAATGTGCGCACATTTGTCTGACAATATCTAGAAAATGAAATGAGATATATTTTCTTTCAGAATTGTTTATTATTTTTTGCAAAACAAACTGCTCTACAGATTATGTTTCCCCAATGATAGAACATTCTGTCATAAATAACATGATGATTCTCTCAAACCAAAATTATAGTAATGAGTTATAAAGACCTTGTGACTAGCGTCTACACCCACACTTTCTTCCCCGTTGGCCTTGGTCATAGTAACGGTGGTCGACGCGCCCTTTTTTCTGACCCCCGGCTTCTTCTTGCGTGTTGGGGGTGGGGACGGTTGGACCAGATCAGGGGAGCCTTCGCGTGTCTGTGCAAAGCTGTGCCAAGTCAGTGCATCCTGGCTGTGGCTACGACGTAAGTCCAGCACCAACATGGTGCGTTCCCGAGGACAGTCGGGTGTGACACAGCGTCGGCCCGACCCGCGCGTCATCACGCTGGCGAGGGTGGGTGCCGGAGTGGGGGGACGCGAATCTGTGTCCGTGTAGCGTCGAAACAGCTCCTCTGGGACCGAGACTTCTCCATCTTCGTACGGGGTTGGATAGGAGCCGAGCAAGAGTCCAGCGCGGATAGCAGCAAGTTCCTCCGGTAGCAGCAAGGTCTTTCCTTCATTGGCCTGGACATAAAAATTTGTTTAGTTTATTTCCCGGGTGACTAATAATCAACAATAAACATAGTCACAGTTTATATGACACAAAACATAAACTAAAGAGTCATTTTTATAATATTAATTAATACTGTCAAACAAAACATTCATGAAAACCCATACTGGTAGTCCAGTGTTTTATTTGTGCTTATTTTCTCTCCAAGATATTCGCACTGATGGGGTAAGAATGAGGAGGGTAGAATTCAGAGAAAATGTACCTGTGTGTACATGTAGGGAGGAAAGGCTAGACCATCCTCAATAGGGTACACCTGACTGATTAAAATCTCTGATCTTCACATAACCGGCAGTCCAGTCTGTCATGAGACTGACGCCTCGGCCTGCACAACCATCAAAGTGGGACACGGTAAGATTGAGTTGTGGTTAGTGTGTCTGATCCAAGAGCCCAGAGTTACATACATCCGATTACAGTGTTTCTAGGTAAAGTAAGCGCACATCCTTCAACTTATCCATAATATTTATTTCTTTCTTTAATTAAGCTATTGATTTTTTTAGCATCAACTATTCAGATTATAAAAATATCTACTGATTACTTTATTGTGTTTAGGGATGAGAAAGGTTGAATTTAGAAGAAGTGTACCCACATTTGTGTGAAAATTAATTTAGCAGGAATAAACATGATACACTAGAGTGGTATATGAACCCTGATCTCTCCATCCTCGACAGTCGGTATAGTGTGAGTGGGATTTCTTTAAACCATGTGTCTACTGAAATGGGTAAGCTGTTGATAAATTGTGAATTTTAATAAATAATCCAACTGAGACAAACATTAATAGTTAACCCACACAAAGAGTAGAGTCATAGATTAGTTTCCATTGTGTTTATTCGTAGCTGGTCATCATCATGCTCTGGTAGCTGGTATTATGGTAAATATATTCACTAATTGTTTCATCTTCCCTTGCATCGAGACTCACCCAGGAGTCTTTGGCTCTCTTGACCACATCCTTAGCCTCGTAGTCTGCAGGATGGTTACAAAGTATCGAGCACCCATAAGGGAAAGGATTGTACACACCAGCAAACGGGCGGAGGACATACGGGGCCGGCCCGGCCACATTGGGAAATTCCACCTGGACCTTCTGTAAAAAAAAAACCTTAGGCATAAAATAACAATCTACTCTCTTTTTCTACTTAGGGGTAGAAAATTTAATTACTTGTTTACATTGTGTCTTAGGCTATACTTGCGACCTGGTAGTAGCGGCCTGAACGCAACATCTTTTCATCAGGACAGCAGAATCTGTATGCCAAGCCTTCGACTCTGACTCCTTTATTTTTCTATTGTCCGCCTAACTCCTTCAGAAATGGCTAGAGTATATTAATTAGTAAAAAGCTCCAATACAGATTACTTCATTGTAAGCTTTTTTGGCATTGTGAATTTATATTTGAATAAATTTGTAAATCAAAATTACAAATTTTGGTCCTAAATAATAAAAAAAGTATTAAATTATGATTAAACCGTAAAGTGGGGCTACTTTGACACGGTGGTACAACTTTGAGATGCGGAAGTAAAAAAGATTTAAAATGCAAATACTCCCAGAACTTAACGCTGATTGTCTTATATTTAACATCGTTAGATGCAGAATTTCATTAGCTTTCAGAATATACACTTAGATATATAATATTATGAATGGTTTAGTAACAGGATTTTTTTTTCATTGCCAAAAAACTGCGAAAAAAATTCAGGCCCAAACTTTTATGCGCCCAGGTCACACCACAACATGTATCGTAAAGTGTTACCTCTTGTAGCCTGGCTTATTAGCATTATTTTGGTATGTTGGATACCTTTTTAACTATGTAAAAATGAACAATTTTACCAAACGTTTACAAAGTGGTAATTTTTTCGCTAAAGTGGAGCTTCTATGAACACGCACTTTATTGGGGGGGGGGGGNGAAATTGTGAACGATATTGTTATTTTGATCTTTTCTCTGTTACAGAAATGAACATTGAAGTGTAATAGTGGTGTTTTAAAAAGATTAGTACTGTTTCATTGTGTGTTTTAGTGTATTTGAACATGGTGCACAAATATAGGCGTAATCTCGGTGCCCGGCACTGTAAAGATTTCAGTGAATAATATGCCGTAATTCCTGTTGAAAGACAGTAATCCTTAGTGGTTCATTTGAAGAAAGTTATTAGGTACCTTTAGTTTTCATGATAGTGTTTATTTTGTTAAAACAGGTCCTTTTAGCGAGCCCAAAAATTTAGGCATTTTCCCTGAGAGTTAATTTTTTGTGTATCACTTGGATTTTCAGATTTTTTTTCAATGTACTACAGCTTTTTACTACTAAAAAAAAAGCACTTTAATACATATCTAAACCTATTTCCTACTGATATATGATTTTTTCAAAGGTCAATGTTAGTTTTTAGACATTAGTGGAGAAAAAGGACCATACCCGTCACTGAAAATAATTTAACTCAAAAGATTTTTTAATCCAATGTGTTTATAATAGCCCCACCTTTGTATTGAATGTGTCAAAGTTGTCCTCATTCATCCTACTATTACAGTTATTACTGGTTTAAATGAGTATCTTTTTTTTTAACCCATGAGCCCAAAAAATAAAACAAACATGCACATCTTGTGTGTATTATAGCCCTGTACAAGTAAAACCAAAATTCTTAGATTCTTAACAATACCTGGGGTTTTACATGAAAATAACCAAAATATTGTGTCAATGTAGCCCCACTTTATGGTAAACATTGACCATATATTGTTATAATAAATATTTTAAGTTTTTATTTTTAAGTAGGAGTCGATATATTTTTATGGACTCCACCCAAATTGCTTTAGACTTTGACTCCACAGCCCTGCTTGTTATATTTGAAGTTGGCCACATTAAAACTGAGATAGTGATAGAAAAATACTAGCATGGTTCCAGTAGTTATTGTAGTTCACTTAAAAGTTTGTGTTATTGTTTTGTTATTCTATTAATGAAAATAATACATGTCTAAAATGTCAGTGTATTTGACAGGGTTTTCAGTCGGAAGTTTGCCAAGCTAATAAATATGTGATAAAGTCATGTGCTTTATTATGAATTACTTCCTTGTGGATGGTTTGGGTCACGGTACAAAGTATATAGATGTCAGAATGATATTTTCATGTCCTTTCCGGAGGTTGAAAGGAGAGGGGTTGTTGGACATGGAGGGGAAACAGGACAGATTAGTAGCACTTCCAAAATAAAACCATACAGATTTATATATCTAAGGAAACTTTTTGAGAATACTTAATAATAGATAAGCTTGATTTTTTATTGCACAGTGTTTTACTAAACATTCGAGCTTACAGGTTACGCATACTTACACTCATGGGTTTGGAATGAAGAAGGTAGAATTTAGAAGGAATGATTCACATTTGCATGTAGAGAGATTTTGAAACCATGTAGGATAAATCACACCAAGATCACCTGACCCAAAAGGCCGAACCCTGATCTCACCATCATCGGCAGCCCAGTCTATTGTGAGTGACACCTTTAGAGCATGCGGCCATCGAAGCAGTAATAATAAAATTAAGTTATTAAGTTACTTTTAATATGAGCAGTATTTTAAAGAATGACAAAGAATATTTAAGTGCGGTATAAAACACACACATAATATTATGATCAATTAAAAAGCAAAGAAAGCTATTATATTTGATAGTTACAGTTAAAGCTACATCTACTTATCATATTTTTTAAAGTGAAAAATGATACCTGGACACAGGAATCGAATCCGGGGCCTTTGGCTTAGTACGCCATTGAAGGTCCCAGGTTCGAATCCTGTATCATTTTTCAATTGAAAGAATATAACACATTTGATAAAGTATTATGTCTAACTTTATATAATTCAGTTGTCAGTTTACCCGGGACGGCCTGCTCACAGGTTTCCGCACCCCCGCTAGCAGACCAGTCTTACTCATGAGGACCATGCTGTAAAAACATTCCATTACCATGTAGGTGCATTGGTAATTTGCAATACAGCAAACAAAGTAAGGTCATTCTCTTCATGACTTTACTGAACAATTTAAGTAACTGTCGTAAATTGTTTTATTAATGTTAAATACATATATACTGTCAGAATTCACAGGTAAGGAAGGAGTATTACTTTTTATACCTGTACAGTTTAAAAGAAATGTTTGAATGGTGGAGGGGCAGATGTGTTAGAGCCAAAAGAGTATTTACCTTCAGACAAAAATAGGGCCGTGTATGTGTACCCCTATATTTGATCAAAATCCCTGTTTGAAAGTTACCATGAAGATGGACGGATGGATAGACAGACAAACATGACCACCACAGTCGGTTCCAATACAGAGGGTACAGTAGTTTTACTATGGGCCATAATTAATTTTGAATCCCTTTCCCCTACCCCTAGTTAATTTCTTCATACAAAAACACGGCTCTTGAATAGCCAACAGGAATACTAAATAGAAATTTAACTATCAAGTTATTTATTTAATAGGCCTATACACATTATCAATGTACTGAACAGATAACATATTCAATAATAATATGGTTTAAAGCTGTCACAGTTTGTTAGATAGTTTGTATCATTGTTAATAAAATAATCATATAAAACATAAAAAATGTAATGTTCACAAAAAAAATATTTTTTTTACACTCAAAAATTAATATTTTATGGTGATTTGACTTTTCTATGGTCAGATTAAAAAAAGTCTTTCAAGGTTTACTTTGAAATAAAATTATTTTAAAT